>AYEL01083795.1:0-69830 GCA_000484575.1 Olivierus martensii
TCGATTCGTATTTTATACATTAGTCGGTGGGCGGCGAATCTTCACATCTCTAATGTATAGTTTATTTGGAATGAATGTTTAACACAACAGAATTTCGCCGCCCACCGACTAATGTATAAAATACGAATCGACAATTCCATTATGTTAAAGATTCGCTCCAAAAAACTTCAAGTGATGCGCCTCTGCCTTGCTACTGTCATGGCAGCGACCCGACGGTAGACGAGGCATGGTATTTTAATTTAGCCTATTTTAGTTTTTTACTTTTGATTTTTTTGTGCATGCACCATTAGCGGAGGTCAGATTAAGTCCCCGATGATGTAATTTCCGGTCACGTGAACAGATTTTAACTCCTATGACAAAAGTAGTGATACTGCACAATTACCGCAAATTTTATTAAGTATTTGTACATAACAAGAATACAATAGACCTAACACAATTTTCATTATGTATGTCAAGTTAGGGAGATATACTTTTAAAATTTAAAAAAAAATTATATTCAATTGTTACTTCCGCGTTAGTGCTACCCATCCCCAAAATTTTGACATTAGTACCGCATAATTACGCGTTTTACAAAAAATTCTTATAGGCCGTCCAACTAGACATCAAGTTAGGCGGATATATAGAAGTTGTTTATTTAAAATTTTTTATTGTCATTTGTTAGTGCCACGTTAATGTCGTAGATTCCCAAAATTTCAAAGTTAGTGCGGTGTAATGTCGTAGATTCCCGAAATTTCAAAGTTAGTGCGGTGTTATAATAATTTTTAAAGCTGTCAAGTTCGAGACATCACCGATATTCGTTAACTTTCGGCAATATCGATTCTAGGAGTCCCAACACCCCGATGCAGTTTCCTTGTAACAGCACTTTTACAATATTGAGGAAATGATAATTCTGACATCCTCCTTCCTAAAGTGCCGGGGTTATGTTTACTGGATTATACCGGCCCTGATTTTCAGGTAATCCCATAACCAAAACTTGCATGGAATGATATCAAGAGAGCGAGGTGACCAAGTGAAAAGCAGCGAATAAACATTGTCTTCTGTGAAGTAATGCTGTAAAAGTTATCATACTGCTTATGCAATGTGACAAATTACTCCATCTTGCATAAAAATAGCGTCAGGCAGACTTAATTTTGTTTTATGCAGATTATTCGATTCCTGGGTTACAATAGCGCCATATTCCTTTTAAAATTTACCGGTATTTTAAAGGAAAAATTTTTTTTTCAGAAAATCCTTCTTCTCGTGCCCTAATTAGATTTCCTACCAAATTTACTGCAATTTCGGTTGTTAGATTGAGCTACAGATGATCTGAATAGGGGAAGTTTAATTATTGCCATCCTATACATAACTATTATGATCGTACATATTTTGGGCACAGGTGCAAGAGAGTAAAGGTATCCTCTTTATTCTCATGCACCAATAATAATAAATTTTTCATTATCTATACAACTTGTTGAAGATGTCAAAACTTGTATTAACAATTAATTTTTTTAATATCTTATTCAATTCCGGATCCTTATAGATCGGGGAACTCAGTTTAATTCAAGGGCCATTTAATAAGCCTGTAAGATTGCTGTGGGCCACATCACATTTAAATTTTTTTTTTTTGCATTTTAGAGTAAGGATTCAGAAATATAGATAGGATAATTAAAAACATTGTGCAATCAAATGAATATATTACAAAAATACTGTATAATTCTTACATAATTGCTTTTAATTATACATGTTTTTAATTTAATTCCTCACTATCAATCTTTAATTTTGTATTAAGCGTTAAAAGTCCAGTAATCCCAGTTTCAGGTAATCCCATAACCAAAAATAAAAGCTTTCCATTTCTGCCATTTTCTGTACAAAAATAAAAGCTTTCCATTAAAATTTTATAAATTCAAATAGACATTACTATTTATATTTTTTAAATAAGTTAACACAACTAATAAATCTTTAGCTAATCTTTTATTCACGTCCTTCAAAAAGGGATTGTTTGGACCTTGATTATGTATTTGTCTAGCCAAAAAAATACAGGTCTAATTTATGGCTTTGTTTTTTTGGTAAGAAATTTCTCACATAACGATGTAGTCCTGGTAGGAAAGTACTTAGTTTGTGTCACCGATCTGAAAAATCAGTATCATCTGTACGTATACATCGATAAGGCCAATCGAAAAAAACTCTGCAATTATATTTCATTAAAATCAAACTAGTGTATTATATGACATAGCTATGAAGCGAGAGTTACTTCCTATTATCTCATAACATATTGTTCTCATTTTCATTTCAGTTAAAAGCGTCGAGGGCCACAAAAGATCACATCGAGGGCCTGGTTTACTAGTTTGTAATAAATTATATTAATCTGTTGAAAGTGCTTGTTTAAGCCTAATTCTGATACATAGGATTGTTTTATACAGTTCATTTATATGTTGACCGTTATAAAGTCAGAATATCTTATTCAGATATATTTTATTTATAAATTTCTCAAAGTATTTTTTAAGTTTATTTTACATGTTTTACAAACTATTTTTTATATTCTTTATTCAGGCTTCTTCCAATAATAAGCCTTCGTATTTCACTTGTTCCTGCACCAATTTCATAAAGTTTTGCATCTCTGAGATGTCGACCAGTTGGATAATCATTAATATACCCATTTCCACCTAAATATAAAAATATTTAGATTAAATCCAGAGATTTGTTTCTTAAAATTGTTTTAGAAAAAATATATGATACATAAATTTAATAATTTTATAAATTTTATGCTAATAAGAGAATAACAGAACCATAAAATTAATAAAAATACAGAATAATGCAATTGAAAATATTTTATCTAAAAACTAAAACACAAAACTTAAATTCTTGTAGGTTTCAAGATTTAAAAATAGATTCACAACAATTTGTATGTAATGTTAATCATATATTTTATCCTTCTTAGGAAAACTATTATCAAAATTACAGATTTTATATTAAAAAAATCTTCCACAACAAAAAAATTAAAATCAAAATTAAATAAACTTTGGGAAACTTGGATTCTTGAAGATTCATATTCTCTGTTATATTTATGTAATCAATTAAAAGACTCATTATCATAAATCAATTCTTACTATAAACATAACTACTGGTATCCCTCCTATAACACAGTTTCACTCTAATACAATTTCAAAATTGCAGAAACCCTCATTTGACACGGTACTTTGACAACATGGTTTTTACTTAACACATTTACAAAATTATAACTCTCCTACAAACAATGCATTTTCATTAATTTTTGTAAATCTGCACTATGGACACCAAATACACACATAAATCGCAATCATTTGGAAATACTTTGCTAAAATTAGTCATAAATATAATTTCGCTAGTTTGCTGTGAGAGGAACTATTTTATTTCGATTTGAAATTGAGTTAATTGTCGACAATTGAGTATTTGCTATTCCAAACGTTCAGTTCTTGGATAAAAAAAATAAGCTTTTATTCTTCAATAGAGGAATGTGAAAGAAAAGAAAATATTTTATTCATATTTTTTTGGGGTATATATTAAGGAATGATTGTTTTCTAGTAGGTTATATTGGGTTAGATTACAGATTTTGTAAAGAGAACAAAAGATACACAAACTTTAAATGCAGAAAAAAGTTCAGAAAGTGAAGGTTAAGGAAAAAAATGTTTCTTGTTTTAATGAAACAATTGAAAAGAAGATACAGTATAATTATTAAATGAATATCATACAGGTTGTATTTTTTTTCTTTTCTTTTGTTTTACTTATATTGTTTTTTTTAGGGTCTTCTTACATATACATTTTTTGTTTCTTTATGTTTCATGTTATTAATATTCTTAATAAAAGTTAAGTTTCTTATGTTGAATTGAAAGAAAATTATTTGTTTCTAATTGGTTTTGGAAGTTAACTATCAGTTTTCTATTTGGCTCCGGGTCTCATATAACATGGTTTCACACAACACTGTATTATTTAGGAACCTATCTACTGTGTTTTAGAAGAGATGCCTGTACTTAAATTATATTATTAATAGCTATAAACTATCAAAACAAGCCTAGTTTTTTAGAAACATTTTCATTTTATAAAAAAAAAGTATAATTTAGATAGCTCTTCAATAAACATTTCCAATTCAAATACAAAATTGTTCTAATGACAACTAGTAGTGAAATGGTTATTTATCAAGCAAGAAAACAGATATAATTATACAATATTAGCAAATATTGCCTTTATATCAATCCAATATATCAGTAGTTTCCAAACTTTCTGTGTCTGCACCCCCCTTTTCATAAAAAATTGGTATGTCCCTTCATTTTCATATCCGTCTAATTTTATAAATACTTTATTTGCAATTTAATACTGCAAAACAATATACAGTCAATTCTCGTTATTCATGGTAGTTACATTTGGTAAATTCTTTGCAAATACTGAATCATTGTGCCTATGGGAAATATAGATTTAGGTTCCTGCAAATGTTTCTTCTCAACATTTTCATCCTTGCTTTATGTGTGTTTTTCTGTTTAAAGACACCTTATTTAATGTGTATTACAGTACTTATGAATAATTACAATATATGCAGTGTACAGTACTATATACAGTATTATAATTATAGTAATTTTTATTTAAATTTTAAAACTCTAACTTAAAATCTTAGTTTTGATGAGTAGTTGTTTGATGTCTTCCTGAAATGGATTAAAAATCCGTGTCAACATTGTCTGCATCACTTTTTATCTCAGATTTTTTTAAAATCTCAGTGTAAGGAATAAATGCACAGAAAATTAAGTACCTAAATTTGCAGCTGCATATAAGCATTGGGTCACATTATTCTATGGGACCTACTAATGATAAGAACAGGCTTTTGACCTACCTGCAATCTGTGAAGTGAGCAAGGATAGGTAATGAGATTTTTCAGGCAGAATGACACAGAGACTATGACTAAGGGTACGGCCAGGATGGTAAGTGAAGAGTTAGTCTCTTATAGCTGGCAACAAAAGTCAATTTCAAGTATATAGGTTTTCATTGAACTGGCCCAGTTTAATGAAAACCTATATCAGTGGTTCTCAACCTTTTTTCTGTTGAGGAACACATTTTAAAATTTGGCAGCACACCTAAACATTTTAAATAATAATTTAGATTTAACAACAAAGTTTTATTAGCAGATTATTATCTTTATTCTTATTTATTACATTCGGATTATAGACATATTCATACATGGGATTACTAAATGGCTGCCCTTATTAGGTTATAATGCCACTTGTGGATTTTGGAACCACTGAGCTATATGTTTGAAATTGACTTTTGTTGCCAGCTACAAAAGACTTGCTCTGTTGCTTACCAGCCTGGCTGTACCCTAAGAGTAACATCTATAACTGTATTTTCGCACTCAGCAAGAATCCACGAATAAGTGCAAAAGTGCCACAAAAATCGAATTTGTGATTAAAAATAAATTTTCATGAATAATTGAATACACAAATAGGGAATCCATGAATACCGAGAATTGACTGTACTATATTTTGTATAAATAAAGTTCTTATGCATAAAAAAATATATATTTATTATGGTGTAAAAATTTTTAATACAATTAAATCAATCTTACAAAACAAAAAATAGAATCGGGCAGCTCATGCATAGGCACTGCGGAACTGCAGCATCCCAATTTTTCTCGATATATAAATATATTTATTAATTTATTTATATTTGCCTGTAATATTTAATTTTATCATCAACAATCCTATAATGCAATTCTCTTATTTTGTATAAAAAATAATAATAATCTATCTTGTAGCACTTAGGAGAGTGAAGGAGACTAGTGGCATTGTGTTTACCAGAGTGCCATATTGCTATTCACACAAGCATATATACATCATAGTGATATGCATAGATGTGAGCTATTAATATAAAGCAGCACTGTCCGTCCCACAGTCCCATTACTATTTTTAAATACAGATTGTGCCAATAATAATGAGTTTGTAGTGCTTATCATGTTTACTCCATCTCTTTAAACATTTGGACATTACAATTAAAGACAGCATTTTGAATTATACTAAACTGTAAAATTTCATCAATAATAAACAATAATTGGCAAGATTTGAAATTACCTGCTGCGAGTTTTTGTGGCACTATACTTATATACACCACTGAGGTACAATTATATGGCAATGGATTGGACTGCAATGAGGTGTGATGATTTGAGCTTAGTGTGTTATATTAGATTGATGCATAATTCCGTAGAGTTTTGATTTGGCCTAGCAACACTGCATTGCTGTTCATTTGTTTACCATTTTTACATGTCACTTTTACACTTTGGAGTGCGTCTTGTGGAATACGAGCTGTCAGTGAGATTGTTACAAACGATTATTATTTCTTCGCTGTTGAAGATGGAGTGTCAGATCGAAAAAACAAACATTTCCGACATATTTTGCTGTACGAGTTTAATCGAGGTTCAAGTGCAGTAAATGTGACTAGGAACATCTGTGAAGTGTACGGAACTTGGATTGATGACTTCCTAAATTCAAAACCAACAGATTTCTACAGACGGGGATCTAAAAACTACCCCAATGTTGGCAGGAAGTTATTGACAATGACGGAGATTACATTGTTGAATAGTTGCTTGCTTGATTTGATCAAATTTTTAACTGAATTTCATAAATAAAACACTAAACAAACAAACTTAACAAACCTATATTTAAAACGCTACGGAATTATGCATCACCTAATACTACTGAGAGAGACAAAAACTCGTGGCAGGTAATCTTGAATCCTGCCCAATAATTTTTTCATGAAACAAAACAAGAATATATTTTATTTTTAAATAATTTTGAATTATACCAAGCTGTATAATTTTATCGATAATAAACAATATTTTTTCATTTTTAATTTTTACCATAATTTTGCTATTTTATTCAAATATGTATTCACTGTATTTACAGTATATGCATATTTTGAAAGTTGCAGCACCCCATGATTTCAAGTCAAGAGCCGCCACTGAATAGAATACATGTTTAATACAACATATTTAATGTGATGAGTGGATTTATTTTTCAGCACAAATTCTCTTAAATCAGGGTGTCATTGAAGATATCACTACTCACAATTCTTTTTCAATCACTAAACAAAATCGATATTTTGTCTTTAAAACGGTTACAGTAGAAAGTTTCTGGATACATGGATATATGTATATATAGCCCTTTTGCCAATTCATTTTTTCTACAACAATTAGAATTTATTTTTTGTTTGTTTATCTCAAAAATTGTTTTTGTTAATTCTTGCATACCCCCTTCCAACAGACTAATGCCCCACAGTTTGGAAAACTCTGCAATATATATTTCATAGTTTATATGTTAGTTTATTTCCGTTACTTTCCACTTCTCATTATGTATTTCACATAATGACAATTTGTATAAATATCAAAAAATTTATAAGATTAAATTACAAAATAAAATTAAATGTCAATTATATATTTACTAAAATTATATATGATTTGTTTTTATTATTTATAAAAACAAATTATTTTAATAAAAAAAAAATCATACCTAAACACTGAATTGCATCCAAAGCTACTTGAGTTGCCTTTTCAGAACAATATAAAATAACACCAGCACAATCCTGTAAATTTACAATTTACATATTGATAATTAATAAAATTATATCACTTTACTAAATAAAATTTATATTAATTCATTTTAATTTAATTAATAAAGATAGTGGATTAATGCTAGAATTTATAAATATATACAATAATTTCATTTACATGAATGCAAACACAGATTATAATATAATTTATATTTAGTATTCTGTTGATTTGGCAGTTTACAAGAATTTTTTCTAAAATATGTAATTACATAGCATTAATATCAGTGATGTGTATCCCCAAAATTCTAATATGGCATTAATGATTGAAAATAAATATTTGAAAATTTTAATAGTAGGTCTACACAATGTGATGTACATTGTAGTAAAGCAATTGTTTATTATCTTGGAGGATTTGGATTCAATTCTAAACGATTTTACACCTTTGACACTGTATTCAATTCCAGATGATTTTATCACTTGGAGATCCATTTTTCAATTGCCTACTATTAATACTGTTGTTGGTTATTTTTCTGCTTACAGTTTTTTTAACCTACAATCCAGTTATCAAACAATATCATTTTAAGTAGAGTAGCAGTATATTCTGTGTGTTTAATTTTTATAACTGACTTAATAACCAAAAATGTTTCTGCTGTAATAAAAGTTTAACTTTCCATTCAAATTTATTCTGTTTGAAGATTTTAACTTTTACTTATGGTATTTTGACTAAGCAAACTTTAGTTGAATTAGAAATAATAAATTTCAAAATTGATTATTTTATACATTTATCATTACTATTTTTTAAGTTTCAATCAGTTCTCACCATAACTTTCAAAGTAATAGTTTTATCAACATTAACACCACTGTCATTATATTTTCAGGAATGTCTAATCACAGAATGGATTATTGTACTTTCCTAAGATATATGCAGTATGTGCATTTGATAGTGTAAATAAGAGAGTAAAAGATTAATAAAAATTCCCAACTATGAGATTTATAAACTTCAAATTTGGCATGGAAATAGCTTTTAGATCACTTCCAAAAGAAAAAAAAAACCTATAAACACAAATTTTATATCATTTATAATATATAAAATTAATGCTTAAGCAGTTTGATTCTTTTAAAATTAACTCCCAATCTTACAATTGCTCTTACAATATTCCAAATTTGGCTATATTCAAAGCATATTTATTAGCGAGAAATACCTTTTCTATTTTATTAAAAATTTACATAATTAGTACTGAAATGTACTTGAGTTAAAAATATTATGTTACAATATAAGAGATTAAGTATTAACAGCATTTTTATTATTATATTCTTAAAGATTAAAAATTATTAATGGCTACTAAAATTTTTATATATCCAGTCTTGTTTTATGCACTCTCCATTTATGTTTTCTTCGAGATAGGCATTTAAAGATTATATCCCATTTCTTAGAAATATGTAAAAATTTTCATAGATATATTTGGATGAAAAATTTAAAATCCTCAATTTGTTTTGCAAATATTAAAATCATTGCTTTAATCACCAGATAGTTGTAAATTTGAAAATGTATTGGTTACTACACAAAAATCATAAAATGGAAGAGGAATTGAACAACTATCATACAAGTACAATGTCTGTAGGTAGTATAGACTCAAGGATGATCAGAATCCAAAAAAAACAAAGCAAAAGAAATAGCAATGATTTGATATTGTTATTTTATTCTTTGTAGCATAAAGATGGTATGTTTAGTCACCACAATATTATGTATACAGTAGCAAAGCAATACATGTTTTCACCTCTTCCTTATGTCTTTGACTCATTCTTTGTTAACAGTTTTATCATATTTTAGTGTAAGGGGATGAAAAAAAGAATGCGTGCCTGTGCCAATTCACTTGAGGGAAAATTCCAAAAAAGAATAAACTCATGACAGCTCTTGCTAATGTCATGTTATTTCAAGTAAAATTAATAAGCAAAATCTAGATAAATGCAGGAATTTTCTGGAATGCTCTAACTTGATATGCATGTCAAAAAATTCTCATGTTGCATGTTTTTAGTTTATGCACTCATTTAAAGGAATCACCTACAACTACTACAGGAACTAAGTGTATAAATTTTTTAAAATCAATACAACATTTTATATTTTGGCTTATATTACATATAAAACTGTCAACTTTTAATAAAATTTCAGTAAAAAATTTATTTACCTTAGAATTTGTATGACCCTTATCTGCAGCTCTTGCAACATTATACAAATATGCTCGACAAGCATTTAAAGTTGTATACATATCAGCCAATTTACCTTGAATTAACTGAAAAAATATATTTATTTAATCAATATAATAATTTAGTGAAATAAAAGATTTTCAGATATGTTTTAATGAAATGGTCAAATAATTTTATAAAATTAACAACTTTGTTTAAGGTTCAATAATAAATATTGCATAAATAGATTTTCTTAAAAAAACAAAGCAAACTTTCAGAAAAGAGAGAAAGTGAAAATGGTGAGGAATTATTTAGATTATATGGAAATTGATACTTAGGATTAATAAATGACACTATATATAAACTGGGAAATTCATCATGTTTCATAGAATTAAATAATGACACTAAAATCAATTAGGCTTTAGTAGTGAAAATTATTTTTTTAAGTAGTTCAATTCTTTTAAAATTGAATTTTATTGTTATTAAGTTTAAATTATTAACTATAAAATTTTATTTCTGTAATTAAAAGGAGATTAGACTTCCAATTAACCAGAGTAGTCAGAAAATAAATTATCCTGAATAACTGATTTCCCAGATAATCCACAAAATAATCAAAAATATTGAATTATTAACAATCAATTCCAGGTTTTGAATTACCCTTGGTTAATCCATAATCTGGATAATCCAATCCCAGATAATCAGGAGTGTACAATATTTAAAATTGAATAAACACCACAGTATTTAAATTAAAAGCTTATGCCTTGATTAATTAATAGTCATTTTCTGTATCTGCCTAAACCAGTGATATAACACTTGTAGGTAAACTCAGCAAGTATTCAAGCAAAAATAAACTTAATTCAATAAATAATTTGTTTAATCAATTTAAAATAAAATTAATTCCAAATAAATCTTAAACTAATTTAATAAAAACAAATATTCTCACTGCTACCGAAATATTTAACTTATGTCAATTGACAAGAATTTCATGTAAGCTTCAGGAAAGTTTTGCTACTGGAGTATAGAAGATGTGACACCTCTGTTAATTCACCACTGTTAAAAAATACTTGCAAATGAGAAACTTTCTCACTGAAAATTTTCTCTTTATCACATGAAAATGAAATCATTGAAATTCTATCTCTTGCTTTAAAATGTAGCTGGTTCCTTGCTGAAAGAGAGAACAGCAGATACAGAGTAGTAAAACTGAGGGAGAGAAAAAAATAATTTGATGTTCACCAAAAGTTATGACAGTGTAGTTGAAGTTAAGTAAAGCCATATTTTATCCTGTTGGATGCAGTTCAGCAGAGATGTAGGAAAAATGAAAATTATGTAACATAATATTTTACAAGGCCTAGTAAAGACGGAGAAGATAATAGAAACAGAAGATAGAAAAGAAGACAGAAGGCTAATAGAAGATATTTCTTTTACTCCCACTTAGGTATGTTTCCAGAACAACTAATTCTCTCTTCTGTTCAGAAAAATATGTAAAGTCTCATTGAATTAACAATCTCATCTGAATTTATTAGACCTATTAGCTATATATTTCAATCATTGATAGTTTTATTTCAACTTGTAATTAGCTTAAATAATATTGATTACTACATTGCTATCCAGTTCCAAATGACATAAGAGTTGTTAGAAATTACACTTACTGCCTAGCACCGTATATTATACAGCTCTGTTTAAAACTATATTCATCAAGTTTCTCATGCAATTTTTTGATTGGTCTGCAAAGTCGTGGATTAGGACGGATGCAATACTACTATATCTAACTAACCCTAACGGTTAGCAACTCTGCAAATTCCAGAGTACTGCCTGAGCTCAGGTCTTTTTCTAAGTTCTAATTTAACTATGAAATAATCTAACAATAACGTAATGTCTAACTGATGAAACAAACTGGAAATTAAACTAGAAGTACCAATTAAGTGTTAGACTAGAACAAACAACGATGTTAGAAACTTATGCTAAATAAATTGAAGAAAATCTCAAACAAGTTAGATAACGAAAAATATAAAATTTATTAGACTCAAAAACACTTACAAAAGTGTTAATAAATGCTTTATTGAAACTCTAATAAAGCAACAATCAAATAATCAACAAAACTTGTTTAATCTAACTCAAATATCGACAATCCAATTATTCACAAAAAAAGAACCTTAAATACTACTAAATTCTACTACCTCCACCTCCGATACAAACTTCAAACAATCGTCGATCTTTACAAGAACTCGAATGTCACTCGCCAATTTTATGTCAGGAATCAACGCCTCTCGTTATCAAACACCTCAAATTGGCTTGTCGACTAAGTCGATCTTTTATACGCGAGTGACGTACAGTCCTGTATTGCTTCATTTACATACTTATACGTAACAATTTCAAAGTTATTAGCTTACAGATTAATTCATTCATGTCATCATCTTTACAATTAATTTATATATCGAACAAAACACCGATACGGATCATTCTTATTTTCACATATCAGTTCAGTGGTAAAATTAGTTAAATTAGATGCTGACGTCATTACCCGGGATAGCTCTTCTGGAGGATGATTCCGATTCCGTATCACGTGATTGCCAACTATGACGGAGAAGGTGGAGTAAGTTACCTTTTAAACTAAAATATAATACGTTAGCATATAGGAAAATAACGATAAATAATAGAGTGCATAATAAAATAAAAAATAGGACAGGTCAAAGTCAACTTCCTCACAGATCTATCCTTATATATGGTGCTGTTGTCATATGTTATAGTTTAAGGCAAATTTTGACCTCTATTATCAAAAATTTGATTTTATTTTTATTTTTTTCTAAACAATAATAAACAATACAATATTTTTAAATTTATGAAATCTTTATAAAATTTAATTTAAATTTATTAAATATTCATTAAATTTATCTGCATTTAATGAATATTAGTTTGTTTATTATATAGGATTTATTACATTCCTAATTGTAAAACATGATTACTTACAATTATAATATTGGAAAATATTTAAATATTATAAAATTCTTTTCTTTTTGTTGTTATAGTATAGAGTAACCACCAATAACCTCTTTTTCAATAATTAATTACAAATTTATGAGATATAATGGCAAGATTCATTTCTGTTTCATTATATGAAATAAATCCTCTTGATTTTTAGGAATTAAAATAAAAAAATTTTCTTCAACCAAAAAATAACCAGACTACTTTATGTACAACAACAAACAGATCAAAAAAAATTGTAAAACACCAATTTGTTGCAATGATCTAAATTTGATCTTTCTATATCCTGGCCTATATTTTCTTTTTATTTAGAGAGATTACTCAGAGGTTCTACTCTGAAAAACAACAAGTTATTTCAGTACTTTTGGAGGCAAAATAATAATAGTATTCAAGTTACAAACAAAAGTTACATACAAATTAAGTTTATAACATGAGAAGCACATGTATTTAAAATATGAACAATTCAGAAATCTGCAAGAATTTATTAGTTCAATAAGAAATGCGAAAACATAATACCTGAAATTCACCAATTCTTTGACCAAATTGTTTTCGATCATGAACATATTCAAAAGTTATATCACAACAGGCCTGCATAAGTCTAAAATATTAAAATAAATGTATAAAATTAATAATAATATCTGAAGAATAATATTTAAACTATAATTATGCAAAAATCTATCAATCATTAAAATTTTGAATTTATTAGAAAATCACTTTTTTATTATATATTTTTAGAAAGAAATTGCTCTTACTCCATTTATCATATTTATAAATTTTTAAATATAGAATTTGAATTATTAGCAATAATGATTTAATAAACTATTTATGGATATTACATTATAGAAAAATATCTCTATACCAATCAATATCCAAGTTAGTAATTTTGTAAATTCAGAGAATGCATTTTATTAGAATTTATTCAGCTCAAAAGTATAATAATTCAGTTTTCAATTTATTTCTCAAAACAAATCCAAAAAAATTGCTCTTTAATTTAATCCAAATTCATGTAAGATAAACAGCATTAATGAGCATTACAGTAATTTAAACATTTATTGAATAAATTAAAGTGTTTTTGGTTAAATAACATCTATCTCCAGTTTATTTATAAGAACACAAAAAGATTTAGAACATAATTTAAAACCAATCTAAAATCCTATAGAACATTTTTAATTACATAAAAATGAGGAAAGTATCATATAAGATATATATATATATAAATAAATAAAATAACTTTTATCTAATACATTGAAATAATTTAATATATTTTTAGAAAGTAAATTTAATTAATAATTTATAAATATAAGAACATACATCAGATATGAACTTGCCATTACAATTTAACTAGTAAACATATTAACAAGTACTATAATATCATGTTTAAATTATTATTTAAGGCATAATTCCATACTTTAGGTAACTTTTCACTAGGTTAATCATTTATTTCATTTTTATATTTATCTCATTTTAAAATCTCTAACAACTCATGGAGTAAACAATCTTCAATAGTATTACATGCAAAGTCACGGATTAGAACGAATGCAATAATTCCAATTATAAGCTAAACCTAATGGCTAGCGACTCTGCAAATTCCAGAATTCGGCCTAAGCTCAGGTCTTTTTCTAAGTTCTAACTTAATACTAAGTAATTATAAAACAATCTAACAACAACGTAACGTCTAACTGACGAAACGAAACTAAATATCGGAACTTACACTGAAAGTACCGATTAAGTGTTAGCAGTAAAAAGAACAAAAAACGATGTTAGAACTTACACTAATAAATTGAAGAGAATACTCAAAAAAGTTAGATAATAAGAAAATATAAATTTATTAGACTCAAAAACACTTACAAAATGTTAATAAATGCTTTATTGAAACTATAATAAAGCAACAATCAATTAATCAACAAAACTTGTTTAATCTAACTCAAATCTCAACAAACAATTATTCACAAAGAAAAGAACCTTAAATACTATTTAAATTCTACTACCTCCACCTCCGATACAAACTTCAAATAATAGTCGATCCTTACAAGAAACTCAAATGTCACTTTTCGCCAATTCTACGTCTGGAAATTCAGCACCTCTATCGGCTTGTCGACTGCGTCGGTCTTTTATACGGGTGACTTACAATCCCGCACTTCGCTCATTTGCATACTTACACGTAACAAGTTCAAAGTTATCAGTTTACAGAGTAATTCATTCATGTCATTATCTTTACAATTAATTTATATATCGAACAAAAATACCGATACGGATCATTCTTATTTTCACATATCAGTTCAGTGGTAAGTATTATGTAGATAAGAGGACACCATTAACCGGGATAGCTCTTCCGGATACGGGTTCCGATTCCGTATCACGTGATTGCCAGCTACGACGGAGAGCGTGGAAGTAAGTTAACTTTTAAACTAAAATATAATACGTTAGCATATAGGAAAATAACTATAAATAAATAATAGAGTGCATAATAAAATAAAAATAGGACAGGTCCAAGTTAACTTCCTCACATACATATTGTAATTATTTTGGTTTAATGTCTATATAATCTGATAAAATCACTTCACTACAAATGTCTTCATATTTGCATCTTTTATATAATTTTTATATTCTAGTATTCTACTATTTAACTAATTCAAACTGCACAAGACAATTATAATACTTAAGATACTAGACAGCACTAAACTGCAGTAGAATACTAATACTTTCTACTTTTGAAAGTGTTAGTATTCTACTGCAGTTTAGTGCTGTCTAGTATCTTAAGTATTCTAGTATTCTTTGACTTAAAGAATACTAAAACATAAAACTATTACAAACTAGTTCTATTTCATAAAATGGATATATTCTTTATTTATCTGTAAAAATTTATTAAATATGGAAATTACATGTACTTCTAACTTTTCACTTTGGGTATATTGGTCTTTTTCATTCTTAAGATAGTTAAAAATGGTCAGTTGCCTTTTTGTAGCTATTTTAGCATTTGTTTTCTTGCCATATTTCTTATTGTTTTCATTTTTGTTGCAGCATATGGTATATTTATAAAATTATAACTATTATCTGAATTAATGCTATGTTGCATTTCACAATTTTAACTACATATATCATATAACTTTAGGACTGTTATGTATAGTTTTTATATATCTATAGATATATGTATGTCTTAAGTCCAAGCCTTTTTTTTTAATTCCTGCTTTTTATCATCATTAGTGCAATGCATCATTGCTCTTTTAAAATATGCCCTAAATGTATTCTATTTATAAGTTTCTGAATCATTAAACCAAAGCCAGGATCACTACTGGTAATATGCTAATTTCCTAAATATTAAAGTTTCATATTTTTACACTCTAATATGTATATTTACATCTAAAAATGTATATTATTTTTATCTTCTTGTTTTTAGTTCGTAAAATGATCAGAATTTGTTGAAAAGGAAATACAATAAATAATAGAATAAATATGAATTAGATATAATGATTATGCACTGAATGTTATTTTTTATATATTCATATTATATTAAATATCTATCTTCATATTATTCTAAATACTAAAAATTAATATTTTTCATGAAATTGAATCAAAAGTAAAATTTGATAAATATTTATTCCTAGTAAATTTCATTGTTTTGCACTTAGATATAAAAGAAATGTATTTTATAGCTAAGTGAATAGGGCAAAATAATATATGATAACTGTTCAAAAAATATTTGTTTATATTGTAGTTATTGCTAATGATACAGCATCAAGTAATAGGAATTTTTATTATTTTACTTGCTAATGATTCAAATTCATTTAGTAAAAATACATTTGAAAAACATATTTGTAGAGAAAAATTTTATTTACTAAATAAATAAAATAATGACATCCAAAAATATTTTTGGTCCTATATATATTTCATATGATAAAATAGAAAAACAGTGTTAGTGAAACAGAATTACAAAATAAAATATAGTTATTTTCCAACTTCTGCAAATAACTGAGACCAAAGATTTCATTAATTTTCTATATTTATTTATAATAAATAAATAAAGTAAGTAATATGATTTTTTAATGTTGTAAACCAACATGTTTGAACTTGTATCTTAAAAATTTATTGTATTTGCATCTCAGGAAACAAAAAGTTTGAAGAAGTTTGGATTTACAAAAGCTAGATATACATAAGTCAGAAAATACCTGTACACAACAGATATATTTCATTACTTACAGTTCTTGCAAAAGTAGAAATAAACAAATTACAAAGTAATTGAGTTTTCTCATTGTGTGATAAATAGCTATTCATTAAGATATATTTGTATTAGAATGTCTTTCAAAAAATATTTGCATCAATTTATTACAGTTAATGTGTTATCAAAAAATGCATGTATATGTTTAAATAGTTATCGATATTTATATATAATTATGCATATACTGCATATCAATAATATTCTTATTTATAATAAATAAAATTTGAAGTGCAACATTTAATTATTGAACTTCAGTGAGATGATGAGGGATTCATTTGCTGGGATTTTTCACGTTCCAAGGACATTTTGCCGTAATGTGATACATAGTGAATGAATCTGAGTTAGATTTGAAGTAATGTTATAGGTTTTAGCGATTTTGGTGAAATTTTCAACCAACCAGTTAACTATTTTCTTATAGCATGAGTGGAGGCTTAGTAGTTTAATTAATCTAAGGTTTCTTTTGCTATTTGAATTCTTGTTTAATAAATTTACTGTTTTTTGGATTTTGGATAATTAAACAAGTTTTACTAATTTATTTGTGATTTATTATTGTTATAATAAAGCCTATATACAAGAATTCTACTGCTTATACTTCAATTACTTAATAAATTTTGCTTACTGCTAATAGTGCCAAGTTTTTTTACATAAAGCCTATTAACACTTATGTGTTTTTGTGGATTAATAAACTATTATTTATTTATTTATTTGGTAGTTATTCTATTTCTAATTAAATATCCTAATGTATTTTTTAATTTTGATTCTAATACATGTTTGTGATTTCCGTATTTGTGATCTTCCATGAGGTTCCCTATAGTTGTTAGCTGTAGTTGTTAGAACAACCACTGTTTCAGAAATTAGTTTTTCAGTAGAAGTTATTTTAATTTTGATTCTAATACATGTTTGTGATTTCCTTATTTGTGATCTTCCATGAGGTTCCCTATGGTTGTTAGCTGTAGTTGTTAGAACAACCACTGTTTCAGAAATTAGTTTTTCAGTAGAAGTCCTAGCCAGGTAGATTCTGGAATTATTGCAGAATCATTCACCATTAGGTTTTGTTAGTTTATTGAAATTTGCAACTTTGCAAGTTAGTCAAATGGTTGCATAGTAAAACAATTGCTTGTCATTTTGGAGGATCTGGATTCAATTTTGACCACATCTTCAGTTTTTCAAGAGGGATCTGGATCCAGTTCATTAATTAAAATTAATTTAATAAGCACATAAAATACATGTACATATTATAAAGAATATATGATGATGATAGAAAAATAATGCTTATATCTCTGCATTGTAGCTTTCTCTGCTTTATCAGTATATTTTTTTTTGTAAGTCAGGAAATCTACATAGATATGGATCTATGTATGCTGGATATACATAAGTTGGGTATTATCTGTAATTTAATACAACTAAAATATCATTATCAATGAAAAATTATCATTATAAACAAAGATTATTTATTTATTTTCTTGTTATTCTTTAAATATTTTAAAAATACAAGGTATTTCATTCATTAGAGGCCTCAAATTATTGTTTATTACAAACATAATATATAAAATAGACAAATGCAATTGTGTAATAATAACTTTAAAACAAGCATTTTATAGGCAGTAAACTCAATAAATAATAACATGATTATTTAATGTAATTTTTGAATTTAACATTATGTTCATTTTTTAAAATCATGCTTCTAAAACTGTTAACAATATTCGAACAAAAATTTTTGAATATTTCTGTATGTTAATGTATAGCGCTGAGGATGGCAATTAGCCAAAAGTACTTTGCAAAATAAAATAAAAAATATTTATTGAGCTTTACTGCTATAAAGTGTCTGTTTTAAAGTTTTTATTTATTGAACTTAAGAGTTTGGTCTTGTAAATGCAATTGTGTGCGGTACAAATCTTAAGATATGTCTAACATATTGCATCACAACAAATGCTGGAAGTGGCTGCCTGCTTCTTGAGGCTGTTTTGTTTGTTTGTTATTTTGTAGAAGTTTGTGGCACAAGGACCACCTGGACCATGATGTGCCAAATACAAGGTTGTGTAATTAATTTTACTGGAACACTAAGTTTCCAAATTTGTTCCTTAAAATACAAATTTTTAAATGTTGCTGCTGTTTCTGATTATAACTCTACAGTATTCATAGATTGTTCTTGAGGTATGCTTAATGTTTTTTTAAGTGTACAATAGTGAAGATTTCAAAATGAGAATTCGCACTAATCGAAGTATTATTAGTGCGAGAAATTCGTGGAACCAATTATTCGCGCTAATCGAGGCCTACTCGTACATATATGAACTATATTAAGGCAGTATGATCTATATGATGGTAGCAGCTAGTTTTTTATATAAATTGATTAATTATAATATAAAAATTACATGATTTCAAATGGAAATATCAATATTAAAAGTTAATATAAAAATAAAATTATTTCAAAATATTTAACAATTTTAAATTTACATTATAAACTAAAAAATAATAAATATATTTAATAGATTTAGGGGAGAGGGTGATATAGAAGCTGTAACTTCACAATGGATAATTGATAAAGATTATCAGCTTTCCTTTCTTATTCAGAGAACTTTGAATATATTTTCTTTTTAAAAATGTTAATAAAAATATTAGGAATTGTTTTAATAAAATATCAATTTATCATATTGTTCATATTGCTATTAAAAGATTTATATATATAATATTTGATTATCAAAAATTGTGATTACTTTGTTAATATATT
This sequence comes from Olivierus martensii, assembly GCA_000484575.1. Classification (NCBI taxonomy): domain Eukaryota; kingdom Metazoa; phylum Arthropoda; class Arachnida; order Scorpiones; family Buthidae; genus Olivierus; species Olivierus martensii. The sequence continues at coordinate 19,653 of AYEL01083795.1, forward strand.
TTTTTTAATTAATACATATATGGTTTTATTTTTTTGATAAAATTATTAATTAGAATAAATTATTTTTTTAACTAATAGAACTTGTTAATTTCATAGGTTCATCTCTAAGAATATAAATGGTGATCTGTAGAAGCAGTTCTCACTGCCCCAAATTTATTATAAGTTTCCTTATCTGGGAATGTAGCAGGATAAGCATTCCTTATTAGAATGAAAACGTCAGAACATCAGGAGTCAGTTGAACGCTCCAGTGATAGTGATGTCAGCAGGAGTGCTCCACCAGATGGCGGATGGGGCTGGATGGTGGTATTTTCATCATTCATGATTCATGTCATTGCAGATGGTGTAACATACACATTTGGAATATTTTATGGGGAATTTCTTAAATATTTTGGTGAAAGTCAAGGAGCCACTTCTTGGATTGCTTCTATTATGGTTGGAACAACATTTTGTATTGGTAATTCAATCAATATTAAATATTGAAAATATTAATTTTTAATTTATCTGAAGAAATTCACTTTTATTAAAAAAAATTTTTTTCTAGGTCCTGTTGCCAGTGGTTTAACTAATAAATATGGCTGCCGTGCAGTTACTATTATAGGCTCGCTTCTTGCTGCAACTGGTTTATTGCTCAGTATTCTAGCACCAAGTGTTGCTTATCTCTATTTTACAATTGGTCTCTGTACAGGTTAGTTTTATTATAAGATAATACTTTTCAGTTTATCAGAATTATCCCTTTTAGTAGTTGCATAGGTTAACCAATTACCTGAGAGATTTTATAATTACTATTTCTATATTATTAAAATTAATATTTGAAAAATTATTTTAATTCTTTCTAATTCTACTTTACCTTTATAAAGGTTCCTAATGATAACAATTGCATACAAGATGTCTCAAAGAACAGTCTGAGGTAAAATATTACCGTATGCAACTACAAAATGTAACTATATTTTTTTTATATGCACCTTTTCATATTTTAGGAAATAACCATTATTTATTGTCTTATGTTTTCATATATTTTATTTTTTGTGTAACATTAATCATATCAAGTCTAAATATGACATGAAAAAGTAAAGAAACTAATCAGCTTTTAATTTGTCTGAAAAATATGGTGAATCTAATTGCATAAAGTATAAGGATAAGATATAAATTTAAGAGAAATGAGAATTATTCAGTTAAGGACAGCAAATTCTATAAAGCAGGTAATTATTATTTGATATTTGGTAATATGACAAATTAATAGTGATTATATTTTTATATGTGAAAACTGACTGCAAATACATTTAAAACTATGGAATTTTTTTCTGAAGAAAAGTCCACAGCATTTTAATATTTTTAAAAGATAATATTGAAAAATAAAACAAAATTTATTAATTCAAAATTTTCTTATAAATAGAATATTGTTTGGATAATTTTATGTTGAAATAATTAATGCAATATTACCAAATATTCTATAGTGTATATTAAAAAAATAACTGACAGTCATTTTTATAATCTTGATCTTACACATTAATTTCTTAATAAATTATCATACAAATGATTATCATTCAATATGTTTAATTTAAAAGCTCATATAGTTACTGTGTATATATTTTTTAATTTGACAGATAATTTTAGGTGTGATGTAGTTGACAAATGAAATCAGCAGGCAAAGTTGAAAAACCTTAACATGCTTAACAAATTTTTAAAAATAAAGTTGTTGCTTCAGCTGAAGAGTGGAGATTAAGAATTGCTATTATATTAATGTTTTAAAAACTTTATTCTACAATAAAAGATAACATGTAAGATGAAAAGATGAAAGAAATATACATGTAGTAGAAAGAAGTGTGCATTTAGTCATGAGCAATATCTTCAATCTTCTTGTGAACAGTTGAACAGAAATATAGGATTTATAAATTTTAATAATGCTATTATTTTTTATTGTTGAATAAAATTGTTAAAACATTAATCTATTAGTAATTCTCAATCATTATCCTTTGGTTGAAGCAATAACTATATTTTTATAAATCTATTAATATATAAGATAATTTTGCTTAAATTAATAATTTGGAAGTGATTTTGTTTTCAACAACTTCGAATATATTATACAATATTGGATGACATAAGAAGTTATTGATGTATGGGGAAAAATAAAATAAATGCAGTTCAGTGGGTTTGAGTCCTTGATCCAATGGTCATATATATGGAAAGTGTCCTTGTTTTGTGTCTGATTCTTGTAGTTTTGTGTTCTTTGTTAAGATAATGTAGTGTCCTAGTAGTTTCAACACAGTAGTGAGAAATCCATAAATTTTTAGCATGTCTAGCTTCAAACCAAATCTGACTTATGATGATAAAATTTGGTTCAAACTTTGCCAATGTTAACATAACAATGGACAATAACATGTTAACACAATAACATATATTAACATAATAAGTTATGCTAACAATGTTAACGTAAGTCATGGACTTACTGTATATAGTCTTTGTCATTATGATGGATAATTTGAAATAAAGTTAATTTTTAACTCGAAGCTGCATTTTTACCCAAAAATATCCTAAAATTTGCATTTTAAAATTATTCTGTGATAAATTTGATTCATTAGGAAGTTATCTGTTATCTGCAAATTTCAATAACAGTCAGTGTTTAAGTGGTGATATAGATACTATTCAATTTTTAATCTTTTAACAAATTAAAATATAAAAATGTTTTTAGTTATAGTTATACCCTTATTTTTACAACTAAAGTTAATTATGAGGCTCCAAATGTTTGGTAGTTGGATAAGTTGTGAAGAGGTTTCTAATCAATATTGCCCAACAATATCCTAAAATTTGCATTTTAAAATTATTCTGTGATAAATTTGATTCATTAGGAAGTTATCTGTTATCTGCAAATTTCAATAACAGTCAGTGTTTAAGTGGTGATATAGATACTATTCAATTTTTAATCTTTTAACAAATTAAAATATAAAAATGTTTTTAGTTATAGTTAACTTTAGTTGTAAAAATAAGGGTATAATTATGAGGCTCCAAATGTTTGGTAGTTGGATAAGTTGTGAAGAGGTTTCTAATCAATACTGTGATTTGATTGTTTTTAAAATATAGTGATTCTTATTTTGTTGGTCTTTTTCCAAAAGTGAAGATTATATGCAATAATTTGATTCTGATATCATGTATTTAATTGTAACGAACCATGAAATATTAAACATATAAATATTATTATTATATTTATTTATTGATTTATTTATTTTTTTTTAGAATCCTGGTCACAGTGCTTGGGCTGAAAAAGGCCCATCCCTATTTTACTACTACTACTACTACTACTACTACTACTACTACTAAGTTTATTGTTATGATCCTGAAACAAATCAACAATCCCCTCAGTCTGATTAAAAAAAAAAAAAAGATGTCCTTTCCATATTAAAAAAAGAAGAGAAGACAGATCAACATCAAAAGTGTATTATATTGATGGTTTGTTTTGACTATAAGAATATAGCCTCCCCTCAACTTATATAAATTCAATTTTACATATTTTCTGTAATTTAAAAAAAAATTTTTCAGATATATAATATAAATACATTATATTCTGTTCTAAACTAAACCAACACAAATATCATATCAAATGTTCTGGATTATCCAGAACAAATTATAGGAAAATATCAAAGGAGGCCAAGAATTCATGGAAATGCAGTTTGTAAGATTAAAAACAGTAATCCATATAAAAGATTTTAAATTCAATAATAATGAAAAAACCCAACAGGATCTAACAGATAATAATAACATTAAAGTCATTCTTAATGATGATGATAAACAATCTGAAATATTTTTGAAAAAATATATGAGAGAATAACTAAAGCAATTGTTACTGCCTTTAGGAGAAATTTAAGTGAATCCCTTTGCAAAAATTGTAATCACAAATTAATACGAAAGTAAATGATATTTATGAAAAATTAAATCTATTGTCAGTTTCATGTCAGGAAAATTTTGATATGCTTAATGAGAAGAAGTTTCTTCTCATTAAGCATATCAAAATTTTTCTGACATGAAACTGACAATAGATTACAGTTGAAATCTTTACCTGAAAGCTTTAGGACATTAAAATTAAGCAATTTATGGCTACAGAATGATCTACAGCAATAAATGAATAAATGTTTTACAAAAATCATTTAGATATTTTTTAAATTTTATATTTTTCTTATATATGATGTGAAAATCAAATATACAGATGTTTTACAAAAAATCATTTAGATATTTTTTAAATTTTATATTTTTCTTATATATAATGCAAAATCAAAATAAATTATAAATTTTTAAATAAAAAAAAATATTTGCAAAATATTAAATAAAATCAATCAATTAAATAGAATTCTAACAAATGATTGGATTAAGAATGAGTTTTCATAGTTATTATCAATTATATGCATAAAAATTTTAATATTCATTAATATTTCTTTCCAAATAAGCCCAGTAAAATTGGCATTTTAAATAAAAATTTCAGGAAAAAGAAAATTACCCTGCCAGAGAAATTATAAATACAGTCAAACCTCATTAAGACGAACTCGCTTAGGACAAATTTTCGATAGTAAGAACTATCTTTCCCATCCCCAGCTTGGCGTATATTCAAATAATGTTAAATTATTCATTTATGACAAACTTGCTTAATACAAATTCCGTTAGTACGAAAAAGAATTTTCGAGGTCCCACGTATTCATGCTATGGTTCATTAAGATGAATTCATTTCCTTTTGTCAAAATATACAATACATCTCAGCCTTAATAATCCAATTCCCACCACATGCTTAAGTTTTGATGAGTTTACAATTGTTAGCTTAAGATTACAATTTTACCGGATCAAGTCTTGAGCTCCCATAGGAAACAATAGGATTTCTTCTCTGGTTTGGTTTTTACTGGTAAGGGGATCGAAGAATCGGTCCCCAGGATGAAGTATATGTCATTAGATCTAGTAAACAACTGCAGCTAGTTGCGATTTATGTACCATATGCTGTCCAGGTGGGAGTACCATACATTAGAACAGGAGAAGGCACTAATAAACCACACCCTTTCTTAGCACATGGGCACTTTCTCGCCGAGATAAAGTAAACGAAAGCGATTTTCTGCAAAATCACTTGACGTAGAAAGGTCTGGTTTATTTTGGTTAGAAAAGGGATTTATTGCGGCCATTCGATTTCTAGCATTTGTCAAGTACAGTCAGTTTTCCACATTATACAGTATAGTATTTGTAGCATATACAATAATGCATAAAAGCACTAAAAAACTGTTAAGTTTGGAAGAGAAGCAGGAAATATTGAATGAAGTAAATGATGGATTGAGAGAAAAATCCGAAATAGCTCAAAGCCACAGAATTCCATGAAGCACGTTATCTACAATTTTAAAAAACCAAAGTAAAATTGGGGCAGTATATGCCACAAATCAATCTGAACCAAAACGAAAGCGAATGAGAACCGCAAAGAATGAAGATGTAGAAATAGCTTTGATGAAATAGATTAACGAGGCTTGGAGTCAGAATATGACTTTAACCGGAGGGATACTATAGGAAAAAGCGTGTTTCTTTGCCGATGCATTTAATCTGCAGGACTTTCAAGCATCTGCTGGTTGGCTTTACCAATTCAAAGATAGATAGTATTTGTAGCATATACAATAATGCATAAAAGCACTAAAAAACTGTTAAGTTTGGAAGAGAAGCAGGAAATATTGAATGAAGTAAATGATGGATTGAGAGAAAAATCCGAAATAGCTCAAAGCCACAGAATTCCATGAAGCACGTTATCTACAATTTTAAAAACCAAAGTAAAATTGGGGCAGTATATGCCACAAATCAATCTGAACCAAAACGAAAGCGAATGAGAACCGCAAAGAATGAAGATGTAGAAATAGCTTTGATGAAATAGATTAACGAGGCTTGGAGTCAGAATATGACTTTAACCGGAGGGATACTATAGGAAAAAGCGTGTTTCTTTGCCGATGCATTTAATCTGCAGGACTTTCAAGCATCTGCTGGTTGGCTTTACCAGTTCAAAGATAGACATGGAATCATCTGTAAAAAGGTTTGTGGAGAAGAAGGGAGTGTTAGCTCTGAAACTACAGACGCATTCTTACATGACAAATTACAATCTGTTTTGAAAGAATATAAACCGTGCGACGTTTACAATGCTGATGAAACAGCACTTTTTTGGAAAGCATTTCCAAATCGTACTCTCTGTGTCAAAGGCCAAAATGCTCAGGCAGAAAATGCAGTAAAGAGCGAATAACTGTAATGATAGCATGCAACATGGATGGATCAGATAAAATGCCTTTGCTTGTCATCGGAAAATCAGCAAAACTGCGATGTTTTAAAAATGTGAAAACTCTTCCAGTGCATTATAATGCGAATAAAAAGTCCTGTATGACATCTGAAATTTTCACAAAGTGGTTAAAGGAATTGGACAGAAAATTATATTGTGAGAAAAGAAAAATTTGCATGTTTATTGATAACTGTACTGCACACTGTGAAGTGTCATCATTGAAAGCCATAAAGCTAATTTTTCTCCCTCCAAACACCACTTTGAAGTTGCAACCATGTGACCAAGGCATAATTCGGTGTGTTAAATTCCATTACAGAAAAGAGATGATTCGACGAGGTATAGATGCCTTCGATAAAAAAAATTTCCTTCCAAATCAATTTATTGGAAGCACTGACCATTTTAAGGAGTGCATGGAGGAATGTTAGTCCAACAACAATTCAAAATTGTTTCCATCATGCTGGCTTTGCTTTAATAGAAGTAGAGATAAAAGAAAGTTCCAATGAATTAAATAAAATCGACTTTGGTACTGAGAATGGTCAGAAACGGGAACTTTTTTCCAACAACATAACTTTTGAAGATTATGTCAGAATGGATGATGAAGTTTTAACAACTGAAGCATTGAATGAAGCTGAAATAATCGATTCATTAATGAACAAAGAAAACGAGGAAGATCAAAAAAGTGAAAATTCAGAATCCGATGAAGAAGAAGGAAAATTACCATCTTTGTCAGAAGCCTCTGTTGCTCTAGACACTGTCTGCCAATTTTTGCTAGGCACCAAGAATTCATTTAATTACCTGAACAATGCTGATAATATCCAAGACTTTCTGAGAAAATGTCGGGAAAGAAACAAACAATCTTCGATAACGGATTACTTTAAAAATTAATTTAAATAAACCATAACTGTTTTTATTTAATCTTTATTTTTATTAAACTAATTTTTTATCTTTATTTTTATTTTAAAAATAGCAATATAATACTTATCCTGTCTCAACGAAATTGTGTAATAATGTACTGAATATGTTTGTTATTTTCTTTCAAATGTTCACGTATTTAAAAATATTAAATTTGAAATAAATTCTTATTAAATCTGATTTTGTTTTTTTTTTTGTTTTTTTTTCAGTAAAGGATCTATGCGATAGAACACTTTATAACATTAAAAATGATACCCATGATTTTAATTATGCTTCACTCAACATACATTTAACTTAGTTTAATGAGTAACTGATGTCATTTCCTCCTACTTATGAGGTCATTTCCTACTTATAATACGAATGATGGTTTAGACAAACAAATTTTGTCAGTCCCGTAAGATTCGTCTTAATGAGGTTTGACTGTAAAAATAAACAGAATATCAAATTAAAAGCAGAAATATGTATTAATGTAATTAGTGAAGTTTAACATAAAAGCAGATTTCTAGTTTTGTACATCAAAGCATTAAAGCAAAAATATAAACAATAGCTTCAATGCATTAGAAATTAACATAATTATTATAATATAGAACAGAGTTCACTTCTGAAAAAAGGATTTTGATTTATTAAAAGTACTACAGCAAACCATTTTTATCAAAGGAAACTATAGTAATGCTTAACTACACTATCTTATAAATATATTTTAAAATAAATACAGGTATACCCCGCTTAACGTGCACTTTAACATATTTTCATTATAATGTACAATTAATTTTACTACCCAATCCTGCTATAACATACTGACCTGACATCAAAAATTTCCACTATTCTGAAACTGACAATGCAGTGGGATCTAATATGATAAAAACCATGCAATATAGGATATGATGGATGTAATTTTGTTTATATATTTTATCATAATAAAAACTACTTTTTCTTTAATATGTAAAAAATACAAATTATTATAATATTTCGTGATTTTTTTTTGCTTTTTATAACTATTTTGAAATTGGATGGATTTACAATTTGATGTCAAAACACTTCTCAGTGTCTAATTTGAAAAAATAAAATAAAAATCATTGCTATGTTGGTTGAAAATAGCAGTAATAATCAGGATTTTTACAATAGCAATTGTTGTTCAAAGTATAAAAGATATTCAAATAATAAGATGAGAAACAAGAAAGTAAAAACAAAATAAAATGTGCAAAAGAAATTTCCCCACAATTAATGAAATAGGAAATGCATCTCTCACCCAACTATCCTCAGAAGTGTAAATCTTGTGAATCAGATAAATGCATAATAATCATCAATATTTGCTAATTTATTAGGAAATATCAATAATTATTATACATTTATATTATTTATTGGAAAACTTTACATATACATAAATATTCTACATTATACAGTAATCTCTAATACAGTTATCTATCAACATATTTTTTTTAATAACAGTGCATATCTGTAAACATTAAAAATAATTTTGAAGCATGTTTCAAACCTAAACTAAGAAATAATACATCATCTATGCATGAGTTTAACATTTAATAGACAATGGAAATTTTATACTGCTTGTAATTTATGAAATGCATGCATATTGCATTAACTTCTTTAATCTGTTGAGGTCCATTTCTATATAGAATTATCATGGAAGTGGAATAAAAAATAATAAAAAAAAAGAGTTAAAAAAATTAAATGCAGCTATTCGGATCAGTTTCTTTTTGTGCTTATTGGCTAAAAATGCAAACTTCTGATGATAGTTCCTAAATATTTTCATTGCTTAAATTTTTTTTAATTATGTTTTTACAGAAGATGTTTTGAATGGATTATCTATTAGTAGAAAGTAAATTATTTTTCATCCAATCTTATTGATTTTGTATTATATTAATCTTATTCTAATTTTGGGATGAGAATTTTATTTTCGAAATTTTAAGTGTATATTTTTTTATAAGCTTTAAAATTCTTAAAACTGAAAAAAATATTGTTGATAATAAAAAAATATTGATTAATTCTGTTAAAATAAGCAATATAAAAAATTTTAAGTGTATATTTTTTTATGATAAGCTTTAAAATTCTTAAAACTGAAAAAAAATATTGTTGATAATAAAAAAATATTGATTAATTCTGTTAAAATAAGCAATATTTCTTAAGCATTCATTTTTTTATTTTTATTGATCTTTATGCAAAGCATGAGAAAATCCGAATGTAAACACTCTCAAGCTATTTAAAAAGGATGTGGCCCTTACTGCACTACATGTGGTATTAGGTGTAGTGTGTCAATAAAGCATTTGCAGGCCAATTACAGAAAAGTAAAAAATATTACAAAATATTTATGTAAAACAATTTTCATATATATTGGGTTTTTTTATATAAATTTGAAAATTTATAAAAAATTAAAATAAAAATTATTAAAATGAAAGAAAAAGCATGCCAATAAATATGCTTTATTAATAATGATGACAATATTTCAATAAATTGTTACTTTTGATAAAATTACACAACTTCATTAATGAAAATTTGAATGATTGTTTTTTTTATTGATAATTTTTTAAAATATGGTCAGATTTTCATCATTCATAGCTTGTTTTATTCAGAGGATTTTTGACTATCAAAATAACAATAATTTTGTTGTATGGCTAATTCATACATAAAAAATTGTATTTTTGTCAATTTCACACAAAGAAAAAGAATTTTGTGAAAGTATATAATTTGAGAAAAATGTTTACATCATTAGAACGAGAACAAAAACATAATAAACTGTAAAGATTTCAAAACATTTCTATGAAAATTAAGCAAAATTTTAAAGTATAAATTTTTTACATATTAATTAGTCTTAATTTCTAATATCTCCTGGACATCAAGCAGTTAAATAAATAAAACTATATTTTTAATAAATGTGAATCATAATTTATATTTTAAGCACTTTATAATATATAGAATTAAAACAGTATCATAAAAAAAATTTCATTGTAATTCTACACACTTTGCATATGAAAACCACAAATAAGATGGTGGCTGACTTCTGATACAGAACATCAAATTTCATTTTAGAAGTTTATATGAAGTGCTTTTTATTTTTTGTACTATTAATAATTTAAATAAATTTTACCTTATAATTGGACTTTTATATTATTTTTATTCAAGATTTGTAATAAAATTTAAATAATTTCCCATAAATTATAGTTCCTTTGAACAAAAAAAAAACAAAAATACGGAAAAAAGGAATTATTCGAATAAATCAATAGTATATTAGAATTGAAAAAATAGTACTGTTTTTTCTAATTTAAATAAAATAAAATATAAAATAATTAATAATAATCATCATAGCATAAAGTTTTGAAAAACAATATTTGTTTTATATTGATTTTAATTTTACTGAACTTCTCAACAAATAATTGCATCATTAAAATATGTTTACATCAATGATTCAGTTATTTGTTTAGATATTTTGTAAAATTTAATATAAAATAATCTATTCTTTATCAAAGTTTTATATCAGAATATTAATTATTTTGTATTCTATTTTGATTATAATTAAAGAAATATTATTTACTGTATTTATTCTAACATGCCATTGATTTACTGATTCAGTTATGTAATTTTTTTTTTTCTTCTCATTTTTGATCAATGGACATGGAAAATTATTCCAAATTTATTGTAAATCTAGAACAGGGCTGTCCAAAAGGCAGCCCGCCAAGCCATTTTGTGCGGCCCTCGAGGCTTTCACGATTTGTGATATAATATTACTTTTTAACATTTTTTTTCCACTTTTATTTATTGCTTTTTGAGAGATTAATAAAAAGAATCCTAAAATTGAATTATATTAACTCAACTAATTAATTTTTCTTAATTATTAGTAATTATTTAATGATCAACAAGCTATCAATGACATTGCATTTTTATAAGACTTTCAATCACATCAATTTTAGTTTTAGCTATTTCAGTTTATAGATTTGAATTGTGATTGTAATTTAGTCATGTTTTAGTTTCTAACACACACCATTTCAGTGATTGTGTGACTGTTGTTGCGAGATTCTGTTTTAATTTTATTTTACATTTTAATTTATTTTTATTTTACCACGAGTTCGTTGCATTTATGAAATGAGTGAGAAAAAGCATAAAATAGAAAATGAAAATCGAGTATATTAGTAGCAGTGGGAAAATGACTTTTTCATAACAAATCACATAGGTAAACTGCTGTGTTTAACGAACACTTTCCTAACTTTTGTGATTTTGGTCGGAAAGTAATATAAACGTTTGGTAGTACTTATTTGCATGAAAGAGCATTTTCTGACATGAAAATAGTTAAGAATTGAGTCAGAACCTGCCTTGGAGATTCTTCTTTTACATATTCTGTGGATAGCTACAACAGGAATGGATGTAAATCCAGCCCTTGTAAATGCTGCTGCCCGCCCTCATTTATCACATTAAATAGGTACATAAATACTATTTTTATATTTTCTAACTGTTTATATTTTATAACTTTTTGTTAACATGTTTATTGGATGCAATCTGGTAAATATAATTTTGAATAATAAGGTTTGTTAATCTGGAAATAAAATTGCTTTCCGAAAAAGCGTTATATTTATGCGTTCCGTTTGATGAGACAATAGCGTTTCAAGTATCAAAGCCCCTCCCTTTTTTTTGTAACTGCGACCCTCCATATCTCTAGTAAACACGGCTATGGCCTTCATTATAATTGGACAGCCCTGATCTAGAATAAAAATATTGCAAAAGTTGAATTATAGGGCAAAGTTCATTTAAAATATTAACAGCACAAAAAATAAAAAGCATTTCATATTTTGACTTCTAGTTTTTCATTCACAATTAGTGTTGAACATCAAGCATTGATGTTTTGATATTGAAGTTTGATGTTTTGGTATCGATATTCAATGTTTTTCTGTTTATGTAGTAGAATTAACATTTGTTAAATAAATAATATTATGTAATATTTTTATAAACAGAATTTTTTATAATTAGTGATGATTTTATTTAATTTTTTAGTTTTGCATTAGGGAAATCCATTGATATATAGTTATACTGGATAGACTGCTTAATGTTATAAAAACAATGATTATTCAGTAAAACTGGCCAAGACTTCTAGTTTTTCATTCACAATTAGTGTTGAACATCAAGCATTGATGTTTTGATATTGAAGTTTGATGTTTTGGTATCGATATTCAATGTTTTTCTGTTTATGTAGTAGAATTAACATTTGTTAAATAAATAATATTATGTAATATTTTTATAAACAGAATTTTTTATAATTAGTGATGATTTTATTTAATTTTTTAGTTTTGCATTAGGGAAATCCATTGATATATAGTTATACTGGATAGACTGCTTAATGTTATAAAAACAAAGATTATTCAGTAAAGCTGGCCAAATATTAATTGATAGAAGTGCTTGGGGTGAACAGTTACGAAAAATAATATTTTTGCTGTCACTAAACAAAAAGTATTAGCTGTAGATATAAATTAAAATAATTACAGTTCAGTTCAAAAATTTAATTATTATAAAAATAATTGCACTATAAATAAAATAATTGTTGATATAAGTATCACTTGATTGTTTTTCTTAATGTAACATAAGTATTTTAATAATAATCATAATATATATAATAATAAATAATTTCTTTTTAATATTGATGTTTTTGGGACTGATGTTTTCTAACATCGATGTTCAACACGATTCACAATAGAACATTGTTAATGAAAATAAAAAAATAATACATAATAAAAAGTTAATTGTGATGAACAATATCCTAGCAAACAATATAGTTTAACTTATTTGGACATTGATCTGGCAAAATAGCCTTTGATTGAATTAGTATTACGTCAAGAAGAAAAATAGCTGCTTCCACTATAAATACATTCTTATGACTGAAGTTGAATAAACATGAATTATTAATGTTAGAAGTTAAATAATAACTAGCATGGAAATAAATTAGAAATGATGTAATGGTTTTTGAAACAGTTTGGGAAATATTTGATTCTTCATAATACTGTATATCAACTTTTTGCCTGAAATTGTCTAAAACTTTTATATTGTAATTCCTATACTCATTTAATGTATTTCCATTGAACACACAGGTTTTCTGGACCTAATTAGTATGTTATAGTGGGGTATGCTTGGTATTCACAATTTCATAATTTAATTGATATCAATAAATATTTATAAACTTATATATAAAGATGATCAAAATATTTTTAATTTTTTATCATATTTTCAAAAAAATAATTTCATTGCTAAATAAACTGAATGAAATTTACTGAAATAGAATTCATTTTATTTCTATTTAAGAATTATTAAAACAAATTACACTTATAAAGTTTATAAAATGAGAAAAATTTCTAAAAAGTTTCTTTCCCTTAATAAATTTTAATAAAGAAATTTTTATTTCTGAGATTAGTTAACAAAGATTACTAAAATTATTAATTGAAAGTTAACATTTTAGATATTAAATGTTTTTCATGTTATTACAGATGGTTAGATGAAGCAGCTCAAAATTAAAACTTTTAAAAACTATTATTCATTAATATTTATAGAAAAATAATGAATATAAATAAAACACTGAATTACACAAACAGAAAAAGAATAAAAAATAGTATTTTATTTAGTCAAATAAAAGTTTCATTATTAATTTAAAACTGAAATAAATGTGCATGTTTTCTTTATTAACCCTTTTGCTGCATAAAATATGTAGAAATAATTTTCTCTTTGCTATTAGAAAACAATGATCATGATTTAATTTAATAATATACTAAATAATGCTATTTTTTCATTTTGTATTTAAAAATTAAAATTTTAAATTTAGTTGTTTCTGATTGAAAATCAAATTAATTCCAATAAGAAATTTTAAGTTGTAATAAATTTGGTTTTATTAAATTGTTGGAATTAACTTTGCCATTTTAATGAATATGAAACAAATACATATTTGTTGATAAAAAAAAATCCAATTAAGTAATTTATAAAATTAGAAATAACATCAGTTATAATTAATTAATTAATTAAAACTGACTTTAGTATACTTATTAGATAAACCATGAATAAAAAAAATCAAGAACAGCTAACACATCTTATGGCAAATGGAATTCCTTTATTGCAAGATCATTGAATAAAGATTTTCAGAATAATATTAAAACTAAAAACTATCATACATTTTTCAAAGTATAAAATTATATTTGTGAAATATATTTAAACAAGAAGACATTTACAAATTAAGAATTCAATTTTTTCATAATTTCAAATTTGACAGTTTTTTCTTTATCTAAACGAATTTGAAAGAACTGAGTTTTTGAATTTAATTCTTTCAAATTCTTACAGAAAATATTTATGCTATTTTGAAATTTAAACATTTCAAAATAAAAACAATAAAGCATATTTGCAGTGAAAGGGTTAAAATATAATGCTAATCTAAATAATAGAAATAAGATTAATGTTTAATTTACAAAAGACATGTCAATACTAATGAACTCAACAAAATATTTCCAATTCCATTGTATCAAATGAAACAAATTAGAAAAATAAAATCTATAATTGAACAGAAATTTAAAAAATAAAACTCTCACATCAAGAGAAATTAAATAAAAAGTGGTACATAATTGAGCTCTGATTCATCATCCCATCTGGCAGATAGAAAACTATATAGGGAAGGAATAAATCACGAATAGAAAGCTACCGAGGATTACCGGCGCACTTATGTAAGCATCCTCATAATTCCTTGGGTTTATTCTTAAAACTCCCTAAAAATAAAGAAATATTTATATTAATATTCAAAAATGTTTTAAATTCTATTTACATTGTGTATATGTATATTTAAGAATTTTTTTTTACCTCAATTAATTCTCCTTTTTTTAAACTCTGCTGTACTTCACATAATGGCATATAAGCATCAAACTAAAAACAAAATGTTTGAATATATTATATAAAAAAAATATATTAAAAACCTATCTTATTTTATATTTCAATAAAATAAAAATATAACAGAAAGCAAGAATTACTGATATATTTATTTATAACTTAAATTTCTTATAAATTATTTAATATACAAAGAAATTCATTTATACAGTACAAACTGC
Organism: Olivierus martensii; assembly: GCA_000484575.1. Taxonomy (NCBI): domain Eukaryota; kingdom Metazoa; phylum Arthropoda; class Arachnida; order Scorpiones; family Buthidae; genus Olivierus; species Olivierus martensii. The sequence continues at coordinate 34,914 of AYEL01083795.1, forward strand.
TTTCAACTATGAATATCAAAATTCAATTTTTGATAGTACAGGAACAATTCCTCTACTATTTTTTTTTCCATCTATTTGACACTATTAATTTTTTTGTTTCCTACTTAATTAATTAGAAAAATTTTACATTTATTCTTAGAAATGTCAATACATATGAATCAGAAATTTGCAAAATCTTGTTTTTCCTAATAAGATACAGTAGATCCTCAATCAGCTTATCTCAACAGAAATACTATTATATTAAATATTGTATTTTCAGTTTATACTCCCATTAAAATTAAATCCTTTCTGTACAACACACAAATTAATGGAAAGATATCTAGAACAAGAAAAAAGATCAAACAACACAAATTTTTCTTCGAAGTCAGATACAGATTGAGGTTAGTGACATTTAATCATGGAATCACTCAAAATTTTTAACTTAGCATGGTTATTTCAACAATTATCTATGCCAGTTCAAGAACCTCAAAATTGATAAGTGCAATTATGCTCAGAGCAGCTGGATTATATTGAGTATATTTTTGATCATTCTTTATTTAATCATAGTATTCATATTACTCATTTTACTAACAGAAATATAACCTGGTCTTGCCCTCTGAATATCTTTATCAGTGATCAGGAAACCCTAGATATCTTCAGAAAATGTGTTAACACCAGCTTAATCAATTATGGTCTCAGAGAGAGACTTTTTTATTTATAGTATAAATAGTATACATAGCATTTTTAGTTAGCTGAGTTACTTTCCTGGAGAATTCTGTTCCTATTTCACTCTGACCTCATTTGATTCACTTAGAAATTATTTCTTATTCTATAGTTTTAATCATATTTCTCTTTTTATACAATTTCTTAGTACTAAAAAGTGGGAAGAAACCTCATATACCCAATTGACTACTCTCAGAGATTAAGGAAAAGTAGGTTCCCAATTTATGCGATTAATTCATCCAAAAAATTTCTATGTAAATAGAAAACTGCATAAACCCAACAATACTTGAATTCAATATATACAAATAGGATTATCTCCTTTGTTCAGGATCCAGATTTCAATGCCAGTGATCATAGCTTAATGGAGACTCTTCTCAGATGCATTGAAACTTTGTTTTAGTTTATTTTAGTCTCTGGCTTTGATTTTTTGCAATTTTATGCTAAAATCTACTTGAGAAAACATTTATATTATTGAATAAATGAATATAAATCATAATTTGAATAATATAAAAAATTATAATGCAGGTTTTATTTTAACACATTATCATTCTGTACAATCAGAAAATATTATATGATGCTTAATTTAATATTTAAAACAGTACTTTTGACAGTATGATATAATTTCAATGATAAGTTAATGAATATTTGTTATATAATAAAATAATAAAAAGGCTTTGAAACTTTAACAAAGTCACAAATTTCTGTTGAATTTTCTTCCACAATTGACCCTTAATAGTAATATTATCCATTCCCATATTTAGTCTGACAGTGATTAAAACAGGGGTGTCCAACCTTTTGGCTTCCTTGGGCCACATTTGAAGAAAACAATTGTCTCAGGCTGCACATAAAACATATTTGTTTTAACAATTCTTGTTAGGCGGCCGGATGACCACATGGTAATGTGTTGGCATGTTATGCAGGAGGAACTGGGTCCGGCATCTCCTGAAAAGTTTTTTTGGGATTCCAGGTCTGGCCTGACGATCCCCATATTTCACCATCTGGTCCCCCTCCATATATGTAGGTGCAACCCATGGTTGGAACTGGCTCTGCCCCTTAGTAAATCTCACTGATTGGAAAGGTGCATAAAAAAAAAACATAGTTGTTAAGCAAAAATATAGTAAATAATGTACAATACAGTGGATTCCACTTAAATGGGACACCGGATAATTGGGCCAAATCTCAAAGAACGGAAACCAAACTAATACATAATTTAAACGCTTAATTGGGACAGTAGCAGAAAAGAAATTTTCAATTTTTGATATATTTTAGGGATTTTTCGAAAGTATGGCAACACTATTTACACTAATACTTATTGTATGCTCTTGTAAAAAAATCCTTATATAAAAATTATAACAACATTTTATTGTACTGGTAATTTTTCAGGTTAAACCTTTTTACAAGACAATACAGATTAACACAATGGAGCGGTCATTTCTTCGCATCCTATTACATACACATTGTCGACACACTGTTGCCGCACTAATATAAACATTTATTCTTAAGTAAAATTATAAGTAAATATCATCGTTGATAAATAATGCATAACAATACTGTATTCGGCAACACTAGCGTGATGAGAATCAGTTATCTATCGTCGTGAGTCTGGAAAGTGTGCGTCTACTTAAGAGTCTACTGTTATTGTACCTAGAGATATTCATTTACAATGTCAATTTTATTTAAAATTTTTAAATCTGCCAAGATGTCAATAAAGGATTTTACACTTTCGAGTAAAATCGCTTTGCTGGATAAAATTAAAAGCCAGCCATTTAATACAAGCTATCATACTCGCTGAATAAACCAAAATCTACCATAGTGCGTCTTCTACAAAAAGAAAATCAACTGCGTAAGGAGTGGGCATTACCAAATCTACCATAGAGCGTCTCCTACAACAAGAATATCAACTTCGTGAGGAGTGGGCATTACAGAAATAAATTCTGGAAACATCCAAAAGAGAGCGTGATGGAAAGGATCCAGAAGTCGAAGAAGCATTAGATCAATGATTTTCTATAGTTAGCGGACGAGGCATGAATATCAGCAGCCCAGTGTTGAAGACAAAGTCAGAGGATATTGCTAAAAAGCTAATAATTAGGTACCTATTTTAATAAATCATTAAAATAGGTACCTAATTATTATTTTTTACCTATTATTTTCCTATGAATTACATATTTTATTTTAGAATTTATTATTACTTCGTTTAATTGGGACAGCCGCTTAATTGGGCCAAAATGGCTTGTCCCAACATGTCCCAATTAAGCAGAATCCACTGTATATGATATCCACCAAGACAAATAAGCAAAGTCCCAACATGTCCCAATTAAGCGGAATCCACTGTATATGATATCCACCAAGACAAATAAGCAAAAATGTCATTATATAATAATCTGACTTTTTTTCATTCAGAAATTTTTTAAAATCATTGAGTGGGTCAAGAAGTTTTAATCAATGAAATAAGAAATATTTTAGAAAATGGAAATACGAAATGTAGATAGGTATTTAAATAATAAAAACTCCATTAACTTCATTAAGTACAAAAAATCTCAATGTTTTAAAGAAGTTCACAATTTTATGTTGGGCTGCATTCAGTAAAGCAGTGGGCCGCAGGTTGGACAGCCTGGATTAAATTATTATTAAAAAACAAAGATATATAAAGTAAATGTATCTTATTTTGTTACATTTAGGCCTAAAAAAAAGAGGGTTTGCAGTCCCCCAAGACACAAGCCAATCTTAATCTCGACCTTAGTTTTTTACATTTGACCTTTGGGGGAACTTCCTATTGCACCAATGATTTTCATCTACTTCTACTGATGACATCGTTGTGGACAGTTCAAACTGGCCTCATTCTTTGCAATTATAGCACTGAATTGTGCTTTGCTTTTTACCATAGTATGCATTCTTTTCTCTGCAGTGATTGGCAAAGGGAATGCTTGATTATAATTTTTGGGCTGAACAGAACAATTTTGATCAATAATAATATTACTTCTTGGTCTTTGAAAATTAGATCCAATTTCTATTGGTTCTAACAAGATGGTTCACTTTTGTAATGAAACGTATACTGCTTATCAATTTGTATCATTTCATTAATTGTTATATATTATTATTTCAAATATTCTCATAAATTCAATAGCATTTGTGAGATCAAATAAGATCAATTTCCTCTTTATCAGCAAAGGCTTCTAGCTACAGTATAATTGGACAGTTTCCCATAAGAAAATTTTTCAAGTTGTCTTGTCTGTCATATACTAGATTATATAATTTTCAGGATATTAATACTTTATCTATTAATGGAGGGTAAAAGTTTTTTAAATTTGGGCTTATAAAGGCATTTTGGGTAAGACATGGGAACTAAAATCAAGATTATTGCATTGGATATACACTAAGATTGTGAGACTCATTGTTACTTGCACTACCATCATTTGGTGCAGAGGATTTTTTTAAAGACTTGCAGGACTGAATTAAAGAAAGTTCAAAGGATAGCCTATCTGAACATTACAAGAACTATGAAGATTGCTCTTACTGCTGCTCTTGAAATCCTCTTGGACATTTCTCCTTTGCATTTGTTTGTTGAGACCAATGTCCAAGAGGGTTATTACAGACTTGAAGTCGAACATTCATCTTTTGAATGGGATTAGATTTGCAAGGTCCAGGGAGACCCACCTTTTTATACAATTATTCTGTTAAATTCAATTGATATTTGAGATCTGAATGATCTTAATTTAATTCAAAATTCGTCTAAAATTTAATAATTATTTCTTGCCATTTTTGGCAAAGTTTAATGGAGAATAGAGTCAGAACAGTTAACATAAACAACGGACAAAAAAACCAATAAAGATCTCTCTTTTTCAACTTGTTCCTGTGTAATTATGAATCATTGAAACGACATATTAAATCATCAACGACGGCTATACTATAAAAGGATCATAGTTCCTTTTGCAGTTGTTCCTGGTTGCCGATTGTGAACCTGACAGTTTCTGGTTCCCAGTTCTCAATCCCGTGGTCAACTGTTGGACAGTGCCGGGTTCCCATCACGTCTTCCCTGTCTGAGGGACCGACATCAATATATCCAAGTTGAAAATAGCAGACATAATACAGAAATAAGTTATGAGAATATAGAAGATAAACATTAAGTCAAACACCTGTATATCAACGGAATAAGATATAATCAACAGTTCCTGCTAACCGGGCGAAAGAAGGAACTTATTACTCATATCATCCTGCTGGAGGAAGTCATCTTTACAATAAAAACACGGTGTTATTTTCATTCATTTATTCAAACTTGACTGCAGAAGATAACAAAGAAAATTTCAGATATTATAACATTATTCGACAGGAAAACGACTTTATTTTCCAAGTATATCTTAGTATGCATCATTTGGTTCTCTTTCGATCTTTTAGCTATCTCTATCATTCATATCTCAATCCGATATTTGTCAGTGATCTCTATTATACTATCATTGTATTATATGTTAACCATCTATTATTTTGTTACTTAATAAACTTGCTTTTGCTTTGTTAGCAAAGAGTCAGTCAGTCTTTCGAACCCGGAACTCTGTGCCACTTAACCACGCAACCTTATTCTAAAAACCGTATTCTAAAATTGGCCTATATCTTTCATCATTCAGACTGTTGTGTTGGAGAATCACATTAAACTTCTCTTGGTGTCAGAACCTGATGTAATCATTGGCCAGACCCATTGCAGATTCTTACAGATTCACAAACATACTCTTCAGATGATTAAAGACTTCTTAATGCTCAGGTTCAGCTTCTTCAAGACCTTCAGAATTGTTTATCTCAAAGTGGAGGGATGGACTTGGGTGCAAGTTTTAAGTATGGACTGGTCTGGTATAGAGATGATTCTAAAGCCATTACTGGTATTGGGAAGGAGGTTTACTGCAAGTAAACAAGGATGTCATATTCTTATTCCCTAGGACAATTTGCCACTGTCTTTCAGACAGAGATCTATGCTATTTCTACATGTGTTAAAATTAATCTTGATAGAGGATATATTAACAAATATATTTATAACCTTTCCGATAATCAAGTTGATTAAAAGCACTTGATAGCTCCCACTTTACTTCAAAGCTTGTGTGGGAATGACATCATCTCATTATAGAACTGGCTACCAGGAACAGGATTCAATTTGTTTGGGTGCATGGCACAAAGATATTGAGGGCAATAACATTGAAGATGGGCTGGCCAAGAAGGGGCCTCTTGTCCCTTTACTGGATCTGAGTCTCTGACAACCTGCCCAAATGCATCAGATCTGATGTCTTCATCATGCATGCATCATGCAATCAAGATCTTTCACCCTCAGTACCTTTTATCTATGATATGTGTTAATTTACATATACAAGAAAACCCCTACTAAGTGGCCACCTTTTGGCAACTGAGTTTGTGGCCACCAAACAGAGTTAAATACAAATTTCTTTATTAAACATCAAATTTAAAATACAAAGTTTATGACACAGTTTCACATTGTTAATTAAAGCACAGTTTCACATTGTTAATTAAATCTAAGGAAAGAAATCAGTAATTATGCCTCTTTTGAGGATTTTTTCACTGAGAATGCTCAGCTTATAGAAGATCTAGAGTCCATCTGGCATTTCTGATCAAAACTTGATTTGCTGGCCACCTAGATGATGTTGCACACAGTGTGCCGAAATTAAATATCAATGGCCATGGAATACAGATAGCCATTTTACATAGTTTAAAAATCCCGCAATATGCTTGGGTGGATATTAAGGTAGCCATGGTTTGGAGGTTGGCCACCTAGCTCAGGTGACCACCAGTACAGGTTCTCCTGTATATATAAAATGTTACATTATTAAAAATTATATTATAAAAGAAATAAAGAAATAATTTATTTTATATATTATCTTATTATTTATAACTGTATTTCTTTACTTTTAAACATTATATTAATCATTACATTTACTTTCAAAAAGTGGCAATACTTCCATATTCCTCAGGTCCCTCATGGCTGACAAACGAAAAAATATAATTCCTCACATTCTGATTAGAACTAATCTTCATGTGAATTAGAATAAGAAAGTGACATCACACATAAACATATTACTTGTAAATAAATCAAATGAGAAATATATACAAAATCATGAAAATCAGCAACAATGTTTTCAAATAAGAATAAAATATTACTTAAAAAAAAAAAAAAAAAAACAATATTAGCAGATAAAACAGAGATGATGAATCAAGAAATACGATTTCTGTGTTCCCTATGAAATAATAAGAAATCTCAACGAGTGATTGTCATTACATTTTAATATTCATTGAAATGTGCTTTTAAAAATCTGATCTACTACTAAATGTTTCATATTAAATAAAAGATAGAGAAAATAATTGTCTACATCTTCATTTCAAAAACATTTTCTTCGTTCATTAGAGACATCTCATTTCCTGTTGCCATCATATTTTAGAATAGTTGTTTATATTTAAATTTTAGGTTTATATTTTCACTAATTTTAATAAATTGTTTTTAGTTGTGCAATTTTCATTATAGAATAATCATTCTATTAGAACATCTTATTGTTTTTTTGCCAGTTAGAAAATGTCTCAGGATCTACAACTTACAATAAGGTATATTATACAGTATATTATTTCATAGCACACATTTTAAGAATCATAACATATATTTAATAAAATAATAAATATTTAATGATAAAATGAATATAATAATAGATTATCGATAGATCACTCTACAGCAGTGTTTCCCATTTAGCAGTCCACTGACTCCTGGAGGTTCATGGGATCAATTTAGGGGATCCATGGTTCCATAACTTATCCTAAAAAAGGGAAGTCCATAGATCTTAGCTAATTGGGAACCACTGCTCTAGAGATTGATGTTAATATAATTACATATTTTTACATCAGCATTTTTGTCAATGGAACTTAGCTTTCTTCCTGTTTAGAATTCAGCACAGAAACAGATCAGGAGATAAAATTTTATTATAGAAATGTTATCAACCTAATGTGAAATCTTCAACTGTACTATTGACACAAAGATTGCAACAACTGGGTGCAATATAGTTGTCATTAAATCTTACAATAAATAAACAAGCTACAAATGGTGAAGTAGTTAAAAGGATCTATGTGAATGGAATTTGCGATGAAAAATAAGATAAATACAGATTTTAGGAATGCTATGAGGGTATCATTAAGTATAAAATAAGATTTATATATTATGATAAAAAGAAAAATAATAATAATTATTATTATGATATACAATAAAAGATACATAAAAAAAAAAAAATTTGAGAGACTGAAGTTTTGATTTGCCGCACATATTTTCAGTAAGCATCTGATGTGAGATGAGATGTGCTGTATTATCCATCAATGACCAAATACTTGACAGGCTATTAGGATTACATCTGTTAATGCTGTAGTTATTTTTGGATTGAATAAACTTATGAATCATTCCAGCAGTCTGTGCATAAAAGTTTGAAGTGGTATTCTGGATTATATGTGCATCTGGTCATTTGATGGAAATGTTGTGCTCTAAAGTACAAAGACTGAGGTTGGTGTGTTTCCTCTCTTTAGGTCAGCTTGGTTTTCAGCCAACCAGTTTTTAGATCTCTTGATTTATATCCAATATACAGTTTGTCTCTATTCAAAGAATTGTTTTTTTTTAGAGGATCTGGAAGATGCTGGATTTTTTGTCATTTGGTATCCTTGGTTTATCATTTTGGAGTAACTGGAAGATAATACCACATAATTTGAAAATTAGTTTTTAAAGGCAGTATCATTGATAAGTTTTTTATGTATTTTGGCCAGTGTGCAGTATATAATGGCATGAAATTGATTTTGGTTAGAATTTTTTGGGGAAGTCCTATTATAGTATTCTTTCTTTTTCATTTTTTAAAATTTTAAGCAAGGCTCAGTGGATATACTCAAATTTGATTGCTTGGCTGATAATTTTTCATATTTTGTTGTCTCTAGCTCTTACTGAGGAGTAGTATATGTATGTTCTATGGAATAATGCATGGAATGCAGTCATCTTATTATAATATGGATCATATGACAAGCTGGTTAACAAGAAGGTTTTCTGTAAACACTTATCAAATATTTGGCATTAGTAATTTCAATGCAGACTTCATTTTGACTTTGTTGTTCCAAGGAAGATTTGATACCTAATGTTGGATAAGTCATACTTTCGGTCAGATTTAACACATTTTTGGATGTTTTCCATATAATGAATATAATGATCACCAGCATATCAGAGTAAAAGCAAATTTTGTTCCCAAGTATGGCAAGCAATTTTTCTTCTTTTGATCTAATAACTAGTTCAGCAAAGGTGTCAGCCATAGGGCTCCTCTTGTTTGATGGTAATATTTTCCATTAAAATAGAAATATTTGTATTATCATCAAGCCTGGTGTATACAAAATCTCACTGATTGAATTAAATACAGGACAAAATAAAACCTACATAGGTGCAACTGGGAGGAATTTCAAAGATAGAATCAAAGAACACAAAGATGATATTAAAAATGCTAATTTAACAACAGCATTAGCGACATATGCGTACAAAAGTAATGTAGAAATACAGTACGATAAAGCTAAAATAATAAAAAATCTAGAAAATAAAGAGGACTTATGGATAGCTGAAACAATAGAAATTATAAAAAGGAGTGAGAATGAAGCGATTATAAATAATAAAAATAGTGAAACTATTTCACCAGCATGGAAATATGCAATTAAATATGCATGATTGAATTATGCACATCCGATAAGTTTTATATTTTTAGACTTGATTTTTAAATATTAATTTAAAATAATTATGTTTATATTCATCTTAATCCACATTGTGAATCGTAATTAATGCTTGATAATGAGCGCGCATTAGAACTATTTTTAAAAAACAAAAACCTGGGATGTATTTTCCATTAATGTATTGTTACTGTTATTGTTCTAAACAGAAAGCTGAGGAGGATATCTATGATATCGAAAATGTTTCAGAATAAAATATTTTTTCATATGTTGATGACACTGCTTAATGTGCTAATTTATTTGTTATATTTTGATTACTAACTTGTAAGTCATAAAAGCAGTTAGAAAACAAACTTCTATATAAAAAATTTTCAGAGGCATAGGATCTGAATTGAATCCAGCATCCAGAATCAGATTTGAATAAGTGATTTACTTTATTATATGTGATTTCATTACAGACATTTCAAGAAACATTCTTGAACCAAAATGAAAACACCTAACTAAAAGAAGCATTGAAGACTACTGTAGCCATAATTTTTTTATTGAATTTACACCATTCTTTTTCTTATCAGATATTAAATAGAACTATTTTTTGATATTCATCATAGGCTGACTGCTTATGGTAAAGATTGACAATGTGGTGAAGGATCAGAGTGAATTGGCCAAGTCTAGTCCTGAAAAACTGAAAGGTTTGGAACTCAGAATTAAATACAAATACTCCAGGGTGAGAGTATAGCACGTTTCAATCTGATGGCCAGTCAGCAAAATCAATGATGATGCCATCATAACTCAGGGACCTCCTGTATATGTGTATACAAACTCATACACACAATGTTATAACTTTATGAAGAACTTTAAACCTATCTTTTTTGGAAATTATAGATTTACAACCAAAAACATACATCTGATTTCATTAGAATACAATTTTCTTTTAAATTCATTAGGAACATAATTTAATACAAAGTTTGTTTTGCATCATTTTAGAATAATTTATACCTAGAATTTGGCAAAAGTTACATAGTAATCTAGAATGTATTATTAAAACATTTATTTATATTTTAATATTGTTCCATTAAATTAATATTAAATATAAATTTCAATACCTTAAAATCTTTTGTTCCCTTTTGTCTTTTCTGAACTGGAATTCGAGATTGATAATCAGATCCTAAATGACAAAATTAGATTTTATTAAAGTTACAGACTACTATGATATAATTTTATTATTAAATTAGCTTGCAAATATAGTTTTTGTTTATATAAAATTAATTTTAATGATTATAAAAGATATAATAATAAAAGCATATACAAATAAATAAAGTTCTATAAATCAAAAGTTAATATAAATTGAATTTTTTGAGTTACCAATCCATTCTTAGTTATTTAACTTAGCTAAATGGTAAGGGACTAAATGCATATATATAATTTAAAATAGATTAAATGTAAAAAGATAAAATACAAATTTATCTATTTTTTAATTTTAAGGAAATTTATTTTGAATTAATTTTTATTATTAAGGAAATTTATTTTGATTTATATTCAACACCACTTGAACAACACTTAACACCACTAAATAAAAAAAATTTTTTTCCTATCGAAGAATAAATAATTTATTTCAGAAGCCAATGCGATTAATTCCATACTCTCATTGAAATAATGCAATTCAAATGTTTATAAGTATTCGCATTATGCCTACAACATTTTTTGAGTTTACCCCTTAAAGTTAAAATTATATTTTTACATCTTTTAAAATCACTAAAGTGGAAGGATCACTTGAGGAATTTATAGGAAAGGTGCGATACCACCTACATAAAAGTCTTGGCTAACCAGATTTCATTCAATAAATTTTTTGGTTTTAGTCAAGGTCTTTCTTTATTCGTCTAGGATAAAACAATAAGAATTTAGTTAAGTAATTTTTTAATACAATGGTATATATCAGGTGATCCCATAAGTAATGATGTTTTTTACATGTGTAAAGAAAACAAATAAAATTTACCTAGAACAGATATTTTAAACATTATAATAAGTGCCCCCAATACTTGCAATCTTTTCCACCATTCAACAAATTTTTGAATGCCAGACCTGAAGAAGACCATGGATTTCAATCTAAAACTCAGATGGTTTGGTGCATCTCCTTGATATTTTTCAAAGTTTTTCTTCAGAAAGATAGTGTTTGAGGCTGCAAAACAGACAGCAGTCATACAGTGCAAGATCAGGGACATATGCTAGATGGGGAAGTTTTTCCCATTCAAACTCTTGCAACTTGGCACAAATCTTTTTGGCCATGTGTGATTTCACATGGTCACCATGCCTTGATTAAGATTGATTAAGAGTGCTAGACATTTTTCCTGCAAGATAGTGCATAGACACTCTAGCTGCTGACAGTAGACCTCCCTTGTAATAATTTGGCTCAATGGCAGAAGCTCATAATGGATTATGCCTTGAATATTCAGTAGGATATGCAGTAAAACCTTATGTGGAACATATCAAGATTTAGCCACTTTTGCAGGTAGAATCTGTTTAGGAAGTCACTTGTGTTTGTGCTTAATGTTATGATACAGAATCAATTTTTCATCACCACTCTTTTCAAAAACATCTCTCTTCTCACAGGAGAGCAAAAAGTGCAAATGTCCACATGCTGTTGCAGATTTTGTGGTGTGAGCTCATGAAGTATTCATTTATCCAGTTTGGACATACAATGAAGGTTCTGTAGATGCCTTCGAATAGTTGAATAGAATGAATGGATGATTATGATAAATTCCTTGACTGTTGCCTCTGGATTCCTCTCAATAGCAGCTTTCAGCACATCATTATCCAGCTCAACTGGTAGGCATATATATATGAGGGTCCTATTCCCAAACTGGAATTTCTGGAACCATCCTTGACATTTTTTGATATTCAGGGTACACTGTTCATATATGGTGTTGATGTTTTGTGTCACTACAGTTGCTGTATGTCCTTGATAAACTCATACAGCATAATATGATTTATGTGCTCTTCAGACATCCCCATTTCCAATAGACTTTAATGGCACAAGGAATGCATGTACAACTGTTGTTCTCTGCCTCACATTACATGAAGAGCGTGCCATGTAATACATCTTATCATGACTTTGGTCTACTTCATCGTCTGGTCACCAGAAACTGTAGTTCTGTGAGACATGAGAAAAACAACATTACTTATGGGATGACCTGATATTAGGTAATAATGGCAAACTGTTTACTGTTGTCTTGTCATAAAATAATTAAAATTATTAATCTGTTATTATTATATGTGAATATTAATAGAATAACACCTTTTTAAGATATATTTATTTATTATATTAAACAAAGTAAAAGATGATTAAATACAAAAATAAGGCAGATCATATGGAGACTACTGCAACTAAAGGTTGGTTCCCACTAGCACAGAACCGCAGCGGAAATATGCACATGAGGAAAGCAGCACAATTTTGACGTCATATTGTGACATAAAACTACTACTGTCCAGAGTCTAGATGGATTCAACTTTTCTATGATGATAAAATCCATCGAGATAACGTCCACCAATGAAATCCATGCACTTTGTGATATTGAATTGTTGGCAACCTTAACTGAGTCAAGATGGAAGGATTCTCTAACGTTAAATCACATCTTAATCAAATTTGCATAGAAACAGTTCTTATCTCTTCTTATAAATATCTTCAATCCAACATTTTCTCTTCCTTGATTTTGTTTCAGTTTTTTACGGTCATTTACTGCAGCTGTTAACATCATTTCATAAACAGTGACTGCCTTTCATTGCTTAGCTTCCATTTTGCTTTTTACAAAATGAATCATGGGAATGGTATTAAGAATCTTGGAAAAGTGTAGCTTACTACACTTTCCCAAGATTCTGTGTGGGAACCCACAAGCAGAATTTCCAACATGTTTATCCACAACAGTTTTGACCATTCCACTTTCCACAGCAGATAGTGGGAATTAACGTTAACGCTTTGCATTCAGCTTTGTTCTCGTAATGCTCTGACATTAACTAGAAATCAAACTTTTGTTTAATATTTGAAATATATATTGTATTCAGTGTCTTTCAGAGAAAATATGAGGCCTGGAACAACTAATATTTTTGAGGCTCTTCAAAGTTTAAAATAAAGCTGTGGACAAGAAAATAAAAACAATGATATTTAATATTTATTCAGTTATAATATTTATTTATTTCACAGAAGCTTGCTTACATTTAAAATGATAAAACTGAAAAATATTCAGTGACAAAAAGCTCTGAAAATTGTGAAAACTGAGGCCCTAAAATCATCAGAAGCCACCCCTCTTGCCCACCTCTGATAGACACTGTATTAATTTATTTTAAAAAATATTTTGAAGACTGAATTTGATGGTATTAATTTTTTTTTTCACTTGTCAAATCAATTAACTCCCTGTCACTCAAAAATTGTAATAATAACAATGATTATTCCAAGGATATACTATCTTATGCATTTTATTTGTTGTTAGATAAAAGCTACACCTGTAATAATACATTCTACAATGTTTATTTGAATTTATATTTTAAAGGAAATTTTAAATACAATATATAATACTTTATCATTTTTTTCTACTTTTTTTTTGTTGAATTAATTGATTTTACAAGTAAGTGGCTCAATGATTAAACTTGAGATAAAAATCTTCCTTAAAAATCACTTTTTGTCAAATTTAATAATTCATTAACTTAAGGAATTATTTTTGATAAATAAATCAATAAATTTGATTTTAACCTTTAAATAAAAAAAATGTTAAAAGATAAAAATGTTATTATTCAGATACAAACAAAAAAACATATAATGAAATAAAGGTATGAATACTTTAAAAATTATAAAATAGAATGTAATAATTGTTATTTTAAAAGATAAAATTTTTACAATTTCTCAGAATTTCAATGACAACTGAATGTGATCATTTTACTTATTTCTTTTTTAGAATATGTTTAAAATGATTACTTTGAATTTAATGCCTAGCTTCTGGTTACAATTTTAGGAAATCAAAGTATATTTATGCTAATTCCATTTATTTCATGAATAAGTATCTTCTAAATGAACAAATAATTATTTTAACTTATACAAGGTATGGACTATTAAATAATCGGATTTCTCATGCAGGTAACCAATAAAAGCCAAAGTAGGATGAAAGGGGAACAATCATTGAGCTTGAACTTTTCTACAACAGTCAAGAATATTTTTGCTGGACTGCTGCTGATTTTTGCTGTTAATTTGCACATGCAAGTCATTGTTAGTAAAAGTATATACATTGTGTTGCCATAATCATCAAAGATCAAAAAGCTCATATGAACAAATCAAACTGAAATCATTGTTTTTTTTTGAGACAAACGTATAATCTTGGCTGAGTGAATTCCTGATGATCCCATGGACCATCATGGGATAATTAGGAACTCATTATGGATCCATGATCATGGATCCATGGATTAGTTGATGCAGATCATCAAGGATCCATGATGATTAGCATCACCATGGACTCATAGATTGTCCCATGGAGCATTTTTCTAATGGATTCTTCACCAGAACAAACTCCAGCACACAAGGCATTTTCTGTGAAGCAGTTTTTGGCAAAAAATAAATAAATAATTCATACCAGTGCTATTACATCTGCTCTATTCCTCAGATTTGGCACCCTGTGACTTTTTTTATTCCCCAAGAGCAAAAGTGTGCTGTTTTGAATTGTAGAAATGGTCCAAGCAAAATGGTGAGCTATTTAAAAACTATTACTAATAAGAGTATTATTTAAAATACATATATTAAAATTTAAAAATGAAGTTTCTACCTTTTCTGGATTCAGTAAGAATAGTAGTAGTAGTTCTTGTAGCACCTACAGCATCACCACTTGGCTGACTTCCACTTCCAGCAGGTGATGTAGCTGAGCCACTTTCAGAACCTGACCTGAAATAAAATTAATTTGAAGAATATTTGCATTAATATATAAATATTATTTTATATATGACAGCATTTATTATATATATATTTGAACATTTGAATAGATACTATGAATAATCATGCATGATATCTAAAAACTGTTTTAACAAATGACACTAAAGAAAATATGTTTAAATCATGCAAAACATAAAAATAGGTTTATGAATGAACAGTAACTATAAATAAATATATACATGCCTGAAAACCAAATAATTCATTTTTCAGAAAAACATTCAATAAAAACAGACATGAAACATTCAAACATACATTTTTGAATATACTTACCACATACACTTATGAGCTGCATGTTGTACTCTCAGACCATAAGGTAGAATATAACCTTTTTCTGGACAGGAATCTGAGCCCCGTCTTCCACGTCCTCGAAAAATGCTATATTTAGTAATATCTGAAGATTGTGAAGGAGAACTAGAACCTGAATATCTAAATCCTTTTAACTGTTCACCACTAATGCTTTTTCTTAAAATTGCATCACCAGATGGATCACTGGATGACAGACGATTGACAGTTTTTTTTGTAGAGGAATTAAATGTTTTATCTTGTTTCTGAAATACTGATTCGTACCTTTGATTTCTGTAAGAAATCTGAGATGATGGCCTTTTTATTTCTTTTCCTTTATTCTTAATGACATTTGTGGATTTTGTTCCTGTCTGTTTCTTTTTTGAAATCCCTCCAGATTTCTTTTGTTTACTACTATAGGCAATAGAGATATCTTTTATACCATCACTGATATTGTCAATTTGGACATCAGACAATGGAGGGCATTTCTTTTCATCATTATTTTGATAAATTCCAGCCATTTTTTTTCCCCACCATTTAGCAGAAATTATTCCATTATCATATATAACAAAATCTGCAATATAATTATTCAAATTGCATTCAGTTGCATTAAATAATTTAATGATTTTTATCAGGAAAACATGAATTTTCATTTAAAATTTATTAGTATGGAATATTCATAATTCAAATTTTTATAAATTCCTTCAAAATATTTAATATTTATTTATATGACTATTAAATTATTTTCTTAAAAATAAATTCAATAATATGTTTTTAAATAATATACTTTATTATGATTATTAACCACAAAATAACTTTAATATTGCCGTTAATGGATCATAAAAGTGGTCTATATTAGTGTTTCTTTTAATCGGTGTGCCACGAGAAAAATTATATATATATATATATGCATATAAAAATTTTTATTTAATTAACATAAATTTTTTTATACTTAAACATGCCCAAATAAAACTCATTTTGCTCATATACAACTCAAAGTAGAATTGCTCTGCTTCGCAAAATGAAAAGAAGAAACCTCTTATTGTTATTTGAAAAAGTGAATTGTGGTGTACAAAAATATCTTACCTATGAGATATATTTCACTATTTTAATGTACTCAACATATCTATGTAAGGACGGAATGAAAATACTTAAACCCACTGATAAATTATTATTGCTTTCAAAGAAAAAAATAATAATCTCTTTAAATTAGCAAAACTACTGAAAATGAACTAGAAATGCTTCCATCTGTCAATAAAAATGTCATAAAATCTGAAGTAAACATTTACAAATAATGATTCAAAATTTAAACGTGTTTTGTGAATTTGCAAGTTGAAAAATTTGACTGGATAGGAAACCTATTTTTTAATAAATAATATTTTCTCTTTCGATTTATTCTTCGAAGAAGAAGAAAACTAATATCTTTAATTTGAGATAGAAATTAGTTTAAAATTGAAATTTGTGAAAGTTTCTGTTGATTTTTATTTTGAATATCGATTGAAGAAGAGTACGAAAATTTATCAATAAAGGCAGTAAAATATATTTTAGAACTTTCTGCATCAAAATATATGTACAAGTTATGAATATATGTATTTACAGTTTTCTACTTCAAATATATTGAAAGCTAAGATATTCGATCACGACTAATATAAGAAATAAAAAAAAAAAACCCTGAAAATTGGAGAACATGGAGGACAAAATGAGAGCAGCATTATCTCAGATCATATCTAAACTATAGGAAATAGCACAAAACATTAATAACGTCCCTTTTGTATAAACGTACATCAGTGTGACTTATTTTTTCTTTTCTTTATTATTCTTGGGATAGTATTTTATATATATATGTTTAAATTCTAGCTCAATAAGTGACGTTGCAATATAATTTTTTAGGATTTTTTTATACCTGTTAAGAGTTATAATTAATATTATTGTTTGCATACAATTATATTTATATGCAATAATTATATGTTGTTTTTTATAAAAATTATTGCATAATAAATATGATTTAATTATAAAAATAGCTTAATTTTTACTATACAAACTATTGAAGTCATTGGTATGCCACCAAAATATTAGCATTCTATGTGTGTGCCACGAACTCGAAAAAGGTTGAGAAATATTGGTTTAAAATAAGAATAATATTTCTCTAAAGCATGGAAAATTTTGTGTATTAAATTATTGCGAATTGTTGATTCATCTACATTTAAATTAAATTAGAAATATTATAAAATAACGATAATGTTGTTTGTATGATAATTGAAATCCTATAAAGTTTCCTTGATTTTTTTCCATTAAAATAATATTTTCTGTATATAAGCAACTGCAAATTAATTTATTTAAATGTATTTTTATCAAAAAAAAAGTAATATTTAATATTTTAAATGATTTATAAAAAATGAAAATCGTTTAAAAATAATCAATAGGAACCAAAATAAGCAACAACAGTTAACGGAATAAAAAAAAATGATAATTAATGTAAATAAATAACAAAAATTATATAAAATATTTTCTGTTCTTTAAATGGAATTATCTTTAATCAATATATGACATTAAAGAAAAGTCTTTATGCCACTATATATTTTAAATTTAATTTTTCTGTGATCGTTATGAGTATCTACTCCTGATGATATAGTAGAATTTATATTAAAGCATAAGGATCTGTAAAACTCATAAATTCATTTTCCACAATATAGTTTCATAACTTTTAAGATTTGCTTCTCTGATAAAAATATATATTCAATTAATATACCATGAAATTAGGATAATTTATAAAATAAATTTTAAAAATATTGGAAAAATTCCAAGGATCATAAAATTTTGGAAAACAGTTTTTCCGGCTTTTTAAATAATTTAAAAATGTGAATTTTCTCGTTATGATTGACTCATGTGAATTTAAACTATGTAATTAATTCAGTTTTTATTGTTCGATGATAATATAACAGTTTAATTATTAATTTGATATTAAATTTTTCTTATTTGCAGTAAGTAGGATGGTGATGCGATACTCATAAAAGTTTCCAGTTTCTAGCGGTTTTTTCTTTTTTAGAAGGAAAATATAGGAAATATAGCCTATCAGTCATTTTTTATTAACAGACAGATTAATTTACTTTTCTGTTAGTCATTAAGTGCGTATATCGGAAACAGTAGCTAAGTATAGCGATTGATGTTATCAATAATACAAAATACTTGTTAGCAGTTTAATTTCAGTTCGAGTAATCTCATTAATCGATTTTTCCAAACATCGATTTCGGATAAAAATATTCGTTTTGTGGAAATATTAAAAATATTTTTGCGCTTATTGGCAAATAGAATTATCGAGAAGTAAGCTGCTAACTAAAAAAAAAAAATTTCGGACTGACGTCACTTCCGAATCTGCGTAAAGCGATTTCCTTTTCCGACTAGGTAAGCGAGTGAAGGTCTGCGAATCAGTGGCAGACTGCTATTGGGAGTATCGCTAGGAAATAGAATCAGTTAGAAGAGAGCAGATGAAAACAAGTTTGGCGAATTTTGTAGTAAGTCTGCTCATGATTGTTTTTGTTTACAAAGAGGAGAACGTATTTCCAATTGGCATTTATTAAACGAGGCAGTTATGATACTTTTTTTTTAAACATATGTGCCGCATTTCACTGTTTAAAAATGTAGTTTTTCTTTATTATTTACTGTTTAAATTTAGTTTTTCCTTTATAATTTATAGCAGGGGTTCCCAAAGTGCGGCCTTCAAACCCTAAAAATGTGGCCCGTGATGTCAGATCATTCGCGATCTTGAATTCATAGAGATAACTTACATTTTTACAAAAAATACGGCCCGTGATGTCAGAGCATTCGCGATCTTGAATTCATAGAGATAACTTACATTTTTACAAAAAATAAAGAAATTATATAATTAAAAATTGTTCAGTTAAAAAAATACATGTATAAGTGCTTCTTCCATTTTCATTATTTGGAAGCACTTATATATGCGAAAAAACTTTCTCAATGTCCAATGTCCAAATTGAGATCAAAATTAACTGATGAACCTTTACAATCGGTGTTAAGGATACATTCAACCTATTTAGAAATAAAGAATCTAAATATTATTATAAAAAAGAACAACAACTGCACAAGTTATACACTTCAGATTGATGAATTTATTATTATTATTTTTTTATTTATTTGAAATTATTTAGTTATTTTTTAATTATTTTAGAAATATGTTATTTTTAACAGTTTATAATAAAAAGTAATTATTGCTTTATAAATAAAGAACGATTATGCTATAAAATTAGTATAAATCTTTCCCTTGTCTAACTCTTGAACATATTTTTCCATAACACTTATTTTGGCCCGCCAAATATTTCGGAATTTAAAATTTGGCCCACCTAGGAAAAACTTTGGGAACCCTTGATTTATAGCATTCTGTTGGGATAAAATTTTAAATGGTTTTATGTATCAATGATTTCCTATATAGTTCATATACAGAAATACTTTGCATAGCGCGGTTTTGAACAACGCGAATTTTGGTCTAACGCGGTTTTTATTATACCAAGAAGATTTACCAGTGTTGCCAATGTTGATTATACACACATCAACATTGGCAACACTGATCGGCGCCACACAAGCGCCTCAGGTGATAGTCGAGATCCACATTTATGCAGTAGTTTTTCCATTGGCTCTCACGTAGATACATTCTTTCCCTGTGGCATTTTATTATTTATGTTAATATTAGTACCGGTATATAATATACTTTTATTGTTTAAGTATGGGTGAAAAGAGACAAAACAAAGAAGACACTGCTGGAGTAAAAAAAGCGCAAGTGATTGACATTAGAGAGGAAACTTGAAATTACAAAATGTCACAAGAATAGTGCTTCGTTTGCTAAAGTAGCACCTGAGAATTCAATGAATGGGTCCTAATATTTTCTACAATTTTTATATCAGTTTAAAATGATTTTCTTTATTTAGTTATGAATGAGTCCTAATGTTTTCTGCAATTTTTATATCAGTTTAAAATGATTTTCTTTATTTAGTTAATAAAAATAAATATATATTTCTCATATTTAAACATTTTCCTAAATCTTTGTAATAAAAACAAATTACATTGAAATCCATTATAAATAGATCTCCAACAACGCGGTTTTGCATAGCGCGGATGTTCCTTGGAACCAATTAACCGCGCTATACAAGGTATTCCTGTATTTTATTGTATATTGAGAAAATATGAATCTCTAAAATAAATGAAATTTTTTTAAGTATTTAAGTTCATACTGAAAGGTAGAAAAAAAATAAAAAATATTTCACTTTGCAAAAAAAAAATCGATCCACTTGATCTGGTTGAGTTGACATTTCTTTATTTTCAGATATTATTAACATTTACTTTATCTAATGTATTAAAATTTTAAATGAAACATTAGGGGAATATTTTAGATTTTTATATAGTTAATGACAGATCGGAGTTTATTCAACAGTATTTTATTAAAAGTTAAACAAGATTCATTATAGACAGTAGCCTATAAATATAATAATAGGCAGAACTATAGATAATCATTTCTGATTAGAGAGCTATTTTTCATAATTATGCATTGAGAAGAAAGGCAAAGAACTGATTTAAACAGACTTAATTTCATGACTTAATCCTCTTCTATCATTTAAGTCCTGTTTTTTATATCTCGAATAAAAATATCACAAGCCAGCTTTTTAATATAAACATTAAAACGTAGGAATTACTTTATATTCAAACTTCCAAAATGAACGTCGTATTATAATATGAAATTTTTTAATAAAAGTCCCACCATTTTATACTATCTATATTTCAGCAGGTGATAAATGCTCTACATATTTATGAAACTTTTTCTGCTAGATTACTTTGATTTATTTATATATAAGATAATATTATTATTTAAATGCATTTGACATTAATAAAACGGATTTTATTACTGTTTTTAAAAAAAACTTTTATAAAAAAATCATCCGGAAAATTTCGACGATATTTTTTTAATATAACTTTTAAATCTGAACGATAACTCAAAATGCGGTATAAAATTTTCATTGCTTATCACACATCAAAATAATGAATAGATAATACGCTACTTCATATTTTACTGTATATTTGTATATATTACACAAGAAATTCCAGAAAGAACTAAAATTGCCTAATTCCTGAAGGTGTCATTTTGTTTTTCATTTATTTAATAATTGGAATCCATTGGTTTTATCTGTCGTTTTAATGTTGATTTAACTAGCACAGATGTCACGATGACAGAGATCACAGAAACATCTCTGTGATCAGGGCCGGATTTGTATTTTTGGGGTTCCTAGGACGAGCAAGGCTTTGGGGCCCCTAAAAATTCAAATCAGCTACGTTTAAAGACTCCTTGTAACTTATAAGGAACCTTTAAAATTTTACTTTCTATCTAGCACTAATAAAAATCCATTTTTTCTTATTAAAAGTTTATAAAAGTTGAAAATTGATTGATAGTGGAGCCCCTAGAATCGCAAGGCCCTAGGATGCGGCCTATAGGTAAATCCGGCCCTGTCTGTGACGAGATTGTCACAAAGATCGTCACAGACATCTCTGTGATGATAGAAATGATGATATCACGATCATCTCTATGATCACAGAAGTGATCATCATTTCTATATCATCGTGACGTCATAAATTATCGGGTTTCATGATGTCATGTATTATTATGCCACAATTCCGTCAGAGTTATGAGTGCATCATTCAAATCAAGTTAGGTATATGTTACCCCTACACTGCTAAACTTTAGCGCCATCTGTTTGCAATAATATAAGCTAAAATTTTGATAATAATGAAATTCTGTCTTGCAGGATTAAACGATCCTGTAGGATTAAAGGTTGCAGCGTAGATTATGGAAAAATATCAATATTGAATTTCATAAAAATCTGTTAATCAGTTCAAAAGTTATTAGTGGGAACAAATAGTCACGGACACGATCCTTTAAGCCTTCCATTCCTTCAGAAAGTAGGCTAGCAATATTATTTTTTGTATACCGTATATATTATTTACATAACGAAAAAACATTAATAACCAATAAAAGAAAACTATACCAACCAAAAATTCGTGTGTTACAGCTTCGCTACTATTTTCATCCAAATAAATAATTGATAATTTAAACTTGCACAATGTGGCTGTTCATTCTTCCCATTCCACTGATATACAGCCCGATAAATCGTAATAACACTTTACATTTAATCAAATTTATAACTAACTGGCGACTGTTATTGATTTATCGCTAACCGGTAGATTCGTTTTAGCATGTACTCTATAATCTACTTGCCAAATAGGTTTTTCTCCCAAATCGGTAATATTTCTGCTATTTATTACAGTTAGGAACAGTTTTATATTTGGTTTGTGATATACTGTTTACACGCTTACATTTGCATCGACTTGCTATTCGGCAAAATGGATTCGAATATATTATCGAAGCAGATGGTACATGGACTAAGACAGATTGGAAACAGTTATATTTTACATTTTCTATAATAACTCAATATGTTATAGTCCTACATATAAATAAATTTCTTTTAGCAAATGCTAAAGAAATGCCTTTAGGAATGTTTTTTGAATGAAAACTTATTTTTCAATAATTAAAGAAATTTCTCCAATTTCCTTTCTTTTTCTTGTTCAGGGAATTAAAGAAATTTTTTTAACAATTTCTTTTCAATGAAAACTTCTTGGAAAAGAAATTTCTTTTCAATGCAATATTCCAGCAATAGTTCTTGTTAAAGAAATTTCTTTAACAAGAACTATTGCTGGAATATTGCATTGCACTATTGTTAGTTCAATGCTACATAACAATATAGTTCTTATTAAACAACCTTTCTTTCTTTAACTATAACGTTACAAAATAACAATAGTTCAGTGCATATTATTAATAAGTTGCTATATTGTTGCAGTATTATTGAACTATTGTTCAATAGTGCTTTCTTTAACAATAGTTTGATGCTATTGTTATTGGTAAAGAAATTTGTTAATGAATTGCAAATTAAAGAAAACAATAATTCAATGCTATTGTTAAAGAAATTTCTTTAACAGCAGTTCAATGCTATACAGTATTCAACAGACAATTATTTCTGCTAAATAATTTTAAAATGTTTTCAGCTTCAGGCAACATTTTAAAAATCACTGTACAAATAACAAATTTCACATAATGGCATCATATTTTATTGCCTTGTTTTCTGAAACTTAGAGGAGAGATGATACCATTATGTTCACATCATCCTCGAAGCGATTGATATTGTCTCCTTTTTACAAAATTAGATATTGGAATATCTAATTTTATAAAAAGGAGACAATATTCTGAGTCTTGTTATGATATTAAAATTTAAAAATAGAAAATATGTCGATCAAATTTTAGTAAAAGAGTAAACAGAAAACAAATTTGAAATGGATCACATTTCATGAAATACATTTTATTTATTGAAAATATCCAAATGGAATTTATATATTAATATTTGTATTTGCAATATAAAGAATTTTTCTGAAAATTTAACTCAAGATAATGAAAAAAAAAAACAAAAAATATCTTTAACTTGTGACTGATATATTCTGTAGAATGAAATAACAATATTATTAATATTAAGATAAACAAATTTTAATATTAAAAATAATTGAATTAAATTTTATAAGAAAAGAAAGTTTTGAAGAAAGAATTGTTCTGAAGAATGTATTAATTTATTTAGACTCTAAATAATTACAAATTAGAACTTTATTGTATTTTATGCATAATAATTCTTAATTTTTCCATAAATTTAATAATTATAAGAAGAATAATATTCGAATTGATTTAACTTTTCACTCGTCATTATTCTATCCAGTCAGTTAAGTCCAATTTCATGATTTATAATGTTTTATGAGGTTTGTCATCCAGAAGAAATGTTTCTCTCCGTTAAAATATCTCGCTTGTAAATAGTCATTTATATGAAGTGAAACCATGCTGAAATTTCAGCATCAAATATGATATTCATGAAAGTGTTTTAAATGAATTTGGAATAAAATGTGTATGAAGAAAAGGTTCTCAGAGACAAAATAAGAGATGATCTTAGAAAATTTTTAAAACATGAGATAATTATTTTTACACAGATATATTATAGATAGAACAATTTTATATTATCGAATTCCTCTTTCAAAATTTTTTTCATTACCCAACTTGATTTAATACTGTATTTCAAAATAAAATATATTCACTAACAAGTAAGTTGAAATTTGCTGAAATAAGTAAAATAAAACAAAATAGAAAAACTAATAAAAAAATAAAAATTGTATATCTATATTTATCTTATATATATTCAATTATTACAATTATGTGCAATGAAAAATGAAAATTCAGTATTTATTTTTCTTATCGAATTATGACTTATCTTAGTTTTAGCTCATGTTAAACAGGATGTCAAAGTACTATTATATAATTATGTAATAAGTATCTTGTGATATTTTCTTATTCAGATCTTTATTCTTTCATACATATTTTCATATTTCATTTTAAAATTTGAATTAAGAGAATTTTATTATTTGCTGTTTTTGATTATAATAAAGTAAAATTTCTGACAGTATTGAGTTATATTTAATGAATAAAAATTAAATAAATCTTAACATTACTATTATTCGAAACATTATTTTATTTATTTCCATTTGAAATTACTGTATGTTAAATAATATAATTAATATGTTATTGTAATGTCTTTCCATTAATATTAGTTTATTTTCGAAAGGAAAACGATTGACATTCTATCTGCGCATCGTTTAACCATACATTAATAAACAATGCACTTGATTATTACAAAAATTTAATTTTATATTATTGACAATAGATGGCGCTAAGTGTTAAAAGAGGTAATAGTTATCTTCATTATTACTCTTGCTTAATGCTTAGCGCCATCTGCTGTCAATAATATAAAATAAAATTTTTAATATCTATATCATAAAACACTTTCATAATATTTTATTTATATATTATGTCAGCTAGTATATAATAATATTGATAATAATAACTCCTAACTGTATGACTATATAATAAGACTACAAAACTATTTAATAGAATTTGTAAGATTCAGCATAAAGATAGTTCTTTTCGAAACTACTTTAATAACTTCATTAGTATTAAGTAATGTATCATGATAGTAACATGTTACTAATCATCGTATGATTAATGATTCATGCATAAATCAGATGAAAGGGATAATGTAAAGTTGGCATTGAGAATACATTTTTGTTCTGGATCATAACAGAGGATGCAAACGAAAATAGTACAAAAGGTGCTAAAGGATTAAAAATAAGGAATTAAGGAGTTTGCCATCAAAATCATCTTCAATGGCATAATTTATGTGTTGAATATCATAAAAAATCTATTAAACTCTTCCACAGTTAACACAGTTATAATTTAGATAGTGACACCTTGAAAAGAAATTTACAATTCCGTTTATTAGGTATAAAAATTAAGGCAGTTATTAATAATAACTATTACATAGATAAGTTAAATAGTTTCCATAGTTATTAAAGGGAAATCACAGAATATTGAACGTCTGCGGTTTTTAAAGGGAAGAATTTAAAGTTAATGAATCATACTTTAAATTCTACTTTAATAGTTTGCCCACCCTGTTAAAATTTATAAAATTAAATTAAGTAATTCGAAAGTTATTAAGGACATAACTTTGAAATTTGAAAGTCTGGCTCTTTTAAACGGTTTTAAAAAATAGAGTTAATTTATATGTCATCCAGATCATTTTCAATGACTTGACTATCTTAACAAATTTCATAAAAATCAAATAAATCTAAGTAATAGTTCAATATATATTAAGAAAGTTGCCTCAAAAGTTTTAACGTCTGTTGTTTTTATAGAGTTGAAGCTAGAATATTAAGTAATGCAGGGTCGAAATTATCTTTAATGTCAAAACATGACTCAGATTTCACGATAATATTTTAATTAGTTCAGAATTTGTTTACCATTACGAAGCTGTTGATTATTACCAAGTTTCATCATACTGATGAAGCATGATGATAGCACAATTTTCATTTTTCCTTCGTAAAGTAGTCTAAAAATACTGAGTTTAATTTATCTTAATTTAATAGGTTTCTTCTTCTTTGGCTTACATACAGAAATATTTAAAAATGAAGTAATGAAAGGCATTAAATCAACTCAACTTCGAAGAGTAAGTAATTTAAAGTAATAATTATGATAGAATTCTAAAGATAAGAGCAGCACTTCTATTAGAGAAAACTTTTAAGAGTAGTTGTTTGTTCAAAATAAATTTATTTTTCTCTGAAACTTCTCTCCTTTTAATTTAGATAATTCAGTTCTTCACATATTGATGGTTTATTGTAAATGACTCTCTTTCATACAATCCTATTTATTGACCTAAAGTTATCATCCGATTCTAAGTAGAACACTGATTAAAACTAAAATTTATTGATATGAGATGGAGCAAGGAAAGTGGAAGATTTCAACTTCATCAATAAATTAATTTTATGAAATGCTTTAAACTATTAAAAAATTTAATTCTCCCTAAGTATTTAAATCTCAGATGGTTAATTTTGTAATAGTCACACATTGAGTTTTCTAAGTGTTAAGTGATATTTTATCCAATAGTCATTATAGACTTAAGAAATTTGTCTAGCTGGATAATTAGAAGTGGAATATTTCCAATTCAGTCTGATAGGTCATTGAATCGAGGAAATTAAGGAGTAGTCCCTTAAGCGGTTGTGTCCTAATCAATACACAAGAAGTATCACGTAGGATACGCACCATCACTCCATATCTTGCCTACTCTTTTCTTTCTCTAATAATTATGAAACTGTTGTAGGCGCTAAATTAATAACGATGAAAGTTTTTCGAATGCGGGCCATTTGAATTATAATTATCTTCTAACTAACACGTTAAAGTGACTGGAAGAGTAACTGATTTAGCCGGAAAGGGAATCAAACATGAAAAATGCATTTCGGATGGATTTACTAGCCCTCAGTTTCCGAAGAATAATCTTTACAACAATTTTTATCCCAAAAATTAACATCATTTATAAATGAAGAATCTTGGGATAAGAAAATGCATAATATTAGGAGATAGTTAACAGTAAAAATTATTATCATTTCTTGTAGTCCAATTATTATATATTCACTATTGACTCTATTTTACTTGTTCTGAAATCTTGTTTATTATTTCTCTGCATATAAAATTTTAAAACATAAAACATAACTTTCAATACAAAAGCTATTCTTTGAGAGCTAGATAAAGTTCTGATGGCTGAACTTTTCTCCTCACTATACTAACGTGGTAATTTTTCGATACTTGTTTTCCCAAACGATAATCATGCTATTCTAATTGCTCTCCTTATTTCTTCATTAAATTGCTTTTTTCCCTCTAGTTAAATTATGAATCTATTGAGATATATACTTTTCTAGACCAGATATCATTAATAGGGGAAGAATAAGGGCATCTGTAATAATTTTAACTTTTCTAAAATTACTCAATAATTTATTTATTTTTTTTTTATACAATCTTAAAAATGTATGTTAAATTTATGCCTGATATAGTAACTATAAACATTTTCAGCATTCAAATTTTTTTTATAATTATCTCTACATAACAGTCTAGAAGAGTCACTTATAGTAATTTTCGCAAATTTAATTTCAAAATAAATCTATCTAGATGCATGGTTTTAATATACAATAAAATTATGGGAACAGTACTTTCTTTAAGTTTGAGAATTTTACTTAATATGGGAAAATAAAAAAACATATTTTAATTGTAATTTATCAATTTCATCAAATTGTGTGTTGCTTTTCTTATGTTGTTTATAATAAAATAAATATAAAAATAAATTTATCATCTGTGGTAATAGGGGAAAGTATGGTAATACCGGGTGGCTAATGTTTGTCAATGTTGTGACGCTATGTTAGATTTTATTATGATATATAATTTTCATTATTTTTTCGAAATTGTTAATAACTTTACTGAAATAAAAGAATATATCACTTATATTTTTTATAATATAAAAAGCATAGTTTAAATAAATACATGATTTTTTTGCAAAAATATTTTTCTTATTTTTTGGTGTAATCTGATTTTATTATGATATATAATGCATTGATATAAAATTATTATAATTAATTTTAATTCATATGTAGGACAAAAGAAGAAAAAAATTTAGAAGATTGATACAAAATATATATTTTTTTCTTATATTATCTAGAACAATGCTACTCAAAGTGATGGCCTGCAGATCACTACTGGTCCACAAACCAAGCAATTGCTGATCTGGAGGAAATAATGTTTTCATAAGCCTAATATTAATAATATTAATTTGCTATAGCTTTACAGTTCACAGGATTGTACCAACCAATGAGTATATGGTAATACATTTACCGTTCCATTGAAGAAGATACTGTTTTTCATGATTAAGACAGAACCTCTTATGGGATGATCCTGTGTCGAATAATAAACCATCAGTGGTTGCAATGCTAGGCTGTTTAAAACCCTCCTTCCTATAATCTATACCAGGAATGGGCAAAAGTGTCCTGTGGGCCAGATCCAGCCTGTGAAGGCATCTTATATGCCACATAACTAGAAACATTACAATTTCAAGGTCCATATTCGTAAAATTCTAGTTGAAAAAAAAATAAAATAATGGATACTCTGTACAGTGTACGTGTACACTAGCAAGATTACTCCAAATTTTGATGATATAATTAGCCATAAACATAGTAAATTTCACCATTCATATTAAGTTATAAATTTGTTTTTACAAAATTAGTTACGTAGGTACATAATATTTTGTAACATTCTGACGGAATAGATTGTTAGCAATCAATCAGGTTAATAAAATACTTATGTTTTAAACAAAATTGTCTGAATTTATTAATTTGTAGACAAATTATTTTCTAATGTTTCTAATGAAAAAAATTATTTCAACAGATGCTTTTAAATCTGCATTCAAACAAAAACTAAGAAAGTAACACAAGAAAAATATATTTTTAATATAATATTGATACACAAATATATTCTTTGTATAAGTATCACAAAAGTGAGCTTGACAAAAACATGTGCAGATAAATTGGCACAACCATTATTCTTGTCCAGTATGATGTGAGAAGAATATGTTTGTGCAAGAATCAATCTTGCTTGATACATTCAAGCAAGATTGTAGTCATTTTAAGTCAAAGTAATTTTTATTAATTATTAATGATTATCTAATGTTATAATTAATAATTTTATTACATTTAATTAATAATTAAATAATTATGGCACCATAAGGTTAAATTTGCCCTTATGTACTTTTCAATTTTTATACAGCCCGCTTCATCCTGAAAATTGTTTGTCTGGCCCACGGCAAAAAATAATTACCCACCCCTGACCTATACTATGACAATACACACCTTGGATAATGTCAGGATATATAAAATGAAGAAAGTATGCTTATGTTTATATTTTATTTCTTGAAACAAATTGAAAATCTTATTATAATCTAAAGAACACTAGTAAAAATAACTGTCAATCCATCATATCAAATAGGTTTAAAAGCACCGATCTAGGAGACTGCCAAAGAAATATTTAGCAGAAATTATATAAGCAAATAAATAAAAGAAAAGAAAACAGAGGTGCAAAAAGCAATCTAACTAAAGAAGAGAACATAATTCCTAAATTCAAAAACTGATCAAAGTCAAATTAAATTACAGGTAGGCCTCGATTAGTGCGAGTTCGAATAATGCGATATTCAATTAGTGCGAACGGTTTCACCCCCACCACCCTGTTTTACCCTACTTTCTCCTATATAAAATGATTAATTATTAATGATATAATCGTCCTTAGAGATAAAGCATTTTCTTATTTTGAAATCATAAATATCAAGTTCATTAATTTAATATGCATTTAAATTAACACGTTTTAATACACGATATAAACGTGCATTAAATTAATGCTCATTTATATTTGGTAGGTTTTAATATATTAGTATTGGAAGAAAGATTTCTCTTAGGTAATCAAGAAGAAAATTCCTTTAAAAAATAATTTTATTTTCAGATTCAGAAACGATTTTGTATTAGGAAATCTGTAATTGAAAATTGTGTAATATCGTTCATTAATTATTTGGATAGTTCTGATTGCTCTAAATTATTGAAGTCAATACTTTATGCGAATTGTATTGTTACAATTTCTTCGTGTTGTTATTGATTTCAATGTCTCTTCTGATTATTATCAACATGATTTTTATTAAGGAATTATTTACGAAAAAATATATATATATTAATTCCTTTTTATGATTACTCTTCTAGTGTTAATTTAAATTATTTTTTATTTTATTGTTAGTTTAAATTTATAAGAAATATATATATATTAATTTTCTGAGCAGTTTTATTGAATGACATTATTTCCCGTTAAGATAGCTTGTCTGCAACGAAATTGTTCTAAAGGAGAAGAGTGTTTTCTCCTTTAGAATTGTTCTGGATCAAAACAGAGGATGCAAACGAAAATATAAAAAGTACAAAAGATGCTAAAGGATTAAGAATAACGAATTAAGATGTTTTCCATGAAAATCAACTTCAGTGGCATAATTTATGATTGGAAAGGGGGCGTAAAAATATGCAAAAATAAACAACATAAAGGTCAGATAAATTTGTATTGACTATTTAATATAAATTAAAAGATACAGTACCCTGTAAGTATACAAGTTATCCTTTACTTAGGGGATTAATTCCTCCGAAAAATTTCTTAAATTTAATATATATATATGAATGATCGCATTATTAAATGATATATTAAATAAAATTATAAACAATTTAAGCATAAATAAGAAAATTTACTGCCATAAGTGATATTTTTACAAAAATGAAAATATTAAAAATGAATTTTTTACTCGCGTTTTATAGAAATTCAACACAAATACCGCGAATCTTCGAAACTGTGCTACTCGAAACCACATAAGCTAGAAATTGTTTATTGGTAATCTGTTACTGATTAAATGAATCATTTAATTCATTTAATTAAATCATTTCCTCTCAATTTTTAATTATTTCATATTAAAATTGTCAATTAATTTTCAATTATACAGTTATATCGTATAAGAAGCATTGAATTGGAATATTATATTGGTGGATTTAAACTATTTTAAAATCTTATATCATTTAGCTAAATTTTAGCCAGCTCTAAACATTTTAATAATAATTTTATACGGACTTCATCAAGTAAAAATATCTGGGAATAAATTTTAAATTAAACTGTTCGAATATGAATACCAAACAACTCAGGATATGGGAATAAATCTACATAAAATTTTAAGAATATTATTAATATATATATATAAATAATATCCTAGCAGAGCTGTTATAATATATAAAGTAAATAAAAAAAATCTATTCAATTAAACAGAGAATAGTGAACTCCCATACAACGCAGGGGATACTTTAACACGTTATAGGAAATCGCGTTATACGAGACACCTATTAGGCTGGATTCACACTGGTCTGAGACCACGTCTACGACTACGACCATGACTGACAACTTACGAGAGAACATGCACATTGATCACGACAAGCTTCAAGATTTTTTGAATCAACCAATAGAAACTGCGTAAACAACAGCCAATAAGAGCTGATGTAACATACAGCTCGTAATAGATGACCAAATGCCTTCTTTCTATTGGCTATCGTAATGACGTAGCCGCTGCGACCACGACAATATTCAGCAAGTTGAATATTGTCGTGGTCGCAGTAAAGAGTCGGGAAGCGAGGCCTGAGGGGATTGTATCTATAGCAACGGTCGCGATCGTGGTTGAGATCGCAGTCGCAAGGCCACACTAACCTGCGATCACGACAGCAACTACGATCATTATTGACGGTTTGCAACAGAACATGCACATTGATCACGACCTGCCTCGCGATTTTTCGAATCAACCAATAGCAACTGCATAAACAATAGCCAGCAAGAGCTGATATAGCATACAATTCGTAAAAGATGACAAAATGCCTCCTTTCTATTGGCAATCGTAATGACGTACTCACTGCGACTGCGATAATATTCAACAAGATGAATATTGTCGTGATCGCAGTAAAGAATCGGGAAGCGAGGCCTCAGGGGATTGTTTCTATAGCAACGGTCGTGGTCGTTGTTGAGATCGCAGTCGCAAGGCCAGTGTAAATCCAGCCTTAAGCAGACGCATATTTGACAGACGCACGACGATAGATAACTGATTCGCATCACGCTAGTGTTGACAAATATTAGTGTACGTAGTGTTGACATACTTTCGAAAAATCCATAAAATATGGCAAAAATTGCTAAATTCCTTTTCTGCTACTGTCCAATTACGCGAAACGTTGTCCCAATTAAACATTTAAATTATGTATTAGTTTATTAGTTTGGTTTCCGTTCTTCCAGATTTGGCCCAAAAAAGCGGCTGTCCGAATTAACCGGTGGCCCAATTAATCGGAATTGACTATATATATATATACGAGTACACCCCCGTATAACACGGACACTGAAAACGCAGATTCGTATAACCCGACGGAAAAGTTGTCATTGAAACGAAATAAACATCGATTGGTTTTTATTACAATCAACGTTAAAAAAAATTATCCTAAGCGTTATACGGGGCTGTTTATACGTTGTATGAATACTAATCGCAATTTTTTCGTCGCGTTATAGGAGAGCGCGTTATACGGGAGTTTATTGTATATTATTCTGATGGGATAAATCTATTTAATTAAATGGTTTCTTTCCTTTCTTGAAATAAATTCTTGTTATTTGATATTTTGTTTAATCTTCTTTTATTTGTTTGTTGTATCGAATAAATTTAGAATCGTTTTATAAATAATTTATTTATCTTCAAATATTATTATTTATATTTTTGAAAACATTTAAATTGGAGATAAATTAATTATTTAAATATTAATAAAATTTAAACCTATTAATACTTAATCAGGTTATCTTAAAATAATATTAATAAATGAATATTTTATGTCTCATGTTATGATTTATATTAATTTAATTCTTTTTATGCGTGTCAAAATATTAACATTATATTATACAGGTGAATAAATTTGATTATGGAGTATGTTTTACATCTTTCGTCTTTGTAATTTTTTTGTATTTCTCTATTCATGTGAAAAATATATTTATTTTTATAAAAAGAAGATTACTTTTATTATTATTAAAAAAAATATTTAAATAAAACTGAAAATTTTCCATAATTTATTATTAAAAATCTTTATTATTATGTTTAAATATATATGATTTATTGTGTAATAAATCTTGTTTTCTTCATGCTCCTATGGTTTTATTTAATACTGTAATAGTTTTCATGACGTGAGTGTTTACAGTAAACAATTTTCACAAGATAAATTATTTGGATTTATCTATTTTAATCTTCTTTTTATTTACTGTTTTCTAATAATGGTTTGTACAATATTTAAGCTTCATTTTCAGAATACTGAATAAAAATTCAGATAATATTTATAATTTAAAAGATGATTTTTGTAATTTAAAAATTTTATTAAATTTATTTATTTATTTTTATCGATGAAAAAACTCTTCTAGTGTTAATTTAAATTATTTTTTATTTTATTGTTAGTTTAAATTTATAAGAAATATATATATATTAATTTTCTGAGCAGTTTTATTGAATGACATTATTTCCCGTTAAGATAGCTTGTCTGCAACGAAATTGTTCTAAAGGAGAAGAGTGTTTTCTCCTTTAGAATTGTTCTGGATCAAAATAGAGGATGCAAACGAAAATATAAAAAGTACAAAAGATGCTAAAGGATTAAGAATAACGAATTAAGATGTTTTCCATGAAAATCAACTTCAGTGGCATAATTTATGATTGGAAAGGGGGCGTAAAAATATGCAAAAATAAACAACATAAAGGTCAGATAAATTTGTATTGAGTATTTAATATAAATTAAAAGATACAGTACCCTGTAAGTATACAAGTAATCCTCTACTTAGGGGATTAATTCCTCCGAAAAATTTCTTAAATTTAATATATATATATGAATGATCGCATTATTAAATGATATATTAAATAAAATTATAAACAATTTAAGCATAAATAAGAAAATTTACTGCCATAAGCGATATTTTTACAAAAATGAAAATATTAAAAATGAATTTTTTACTCGCGTTTTATAGAAATTCAACACAAATACCGCGAATCTTCGAAACTGTGCTACTCGAAACCACATAAGCTAGAAATTGTTTATTGGTAATCTGTTACTGATTAAATGAATCATTTAATTCATTTAATTAAATCATTTCCTTTCAATTTTTA
>AYEL01083796.1:0-28047 GCA_000484575.1 Olivierus martensii
AGAAGATTACTTTTATTATTATTATTATTATTATTATTATTGACCAGTTTATCTGTTCAATTCTTTGTTTTTACGGCGGATAAGAGAGCAAATTTTTATAGAAGCAAAGGCGAAAGTTAAACAAATAGTAAAATGTTACAAAATTTGATATTTTTATTTTATAAAATATTCCTTATATAACAAAAAAAAAATAAAACTTATTCATGTAGAAACGAAAGTATATTTTTATAATTTTTAAATAAAGCAAAAAAACTTTTATGGCTTTCGAAAAATATTAACATTTAAAATTAATTAATGATCCAGTTTAATCGAAAATTCGATAGCACTGTTGTGAAGATCTTGCGAGTTAAAATGTGTTGCTTTTTGTACAATATTGTTTCTGACAGTTGTAAAATTTTGTATGCTTTCTATATTCTTTTAAAAAAATCTCAAATAAATCAAGAAAATTCTATTGAAGTAAAGAATTAATTGATAAACTGACTTGTGTGCAAGAATAAATATTCTTGGCTATTTGAACATTACATAAATCACTTCTTCATCTTCTTTAGCTTCACGAACCTCCAAGATTCTTGGTTGCAAGCATCGCATCTCTCAATTCATTCCGGTTTTTTGTCTTTTCCTGCCAATTTCTTATGTTTATCAACTCCAAATCTTTCTCAATGTTATCTCTCCATCTTCTTGAGTTATATTTAAAAGACATTTATATGCATAGTTTTATTTCTATAATTATTATATAAGTTATAAATGGCATAATATCTTCAGAAAGATAAAGACATCCAGTGATATCAACATATATTCATACATTGCTAAAATAATTATGCCTATTAGGTTCTAATATAATATTTCCCACTTCACTAGGCAGTCTGTTCTATTTAATTATAGATGATGATGCATAATAGCCCATTTAAAATTGTTTTCCAAGAAGCATAGAATTATAAGACACACATTAAGCATAGAAAGAGCTTCCAAGACGCATATTAAGCATAGGATTTATGACAGAACCAAATATTCTTTAAAAAAATGCATTATAGAGAAGAAAATCTCTCAACATCTCTCGTTTCATCTTCTATCAAGAATCTAAATTTCTGAAGAACGAAAGCTGTTATTTTATTCCTTAAATTTTTCGATATTGTCTGCACGACAAAACTCTAATAAATGAGCCTTTCAAGTAATTAAAGTAATGGTTGTTTGTTGCAGTCGAACATTTAGCAATTTCCGTTTCCGGCTCTTCTATCTCAGATAAGCCATGTTCTTTTGACTCGTCCATCACTCAATTCATCTGTGGTTCCTAAACTTTATATGACGTGTATAACAGTATATTAGGCCATGTATAACAAATTGATCTTGAAATCTTTGCTGAAATAATAAAAAAAAATTGATCTTTACTGCTTTTGTTTGATATTATTACGTTCATTGCGGTTTGATGTTTCATATTTATGGTTTTATCTAATAATTAAGATATATTATTATATTTTCATAATTAGGCTACAGTTACAGTTAAAAATAATTTAAAAAATTTCTCAAATAATATATATATATTAATCTAATTTGTTGAATTTAGCTTTCCTTAATCTTTCATAAACGGTTAACTTTAATGCAATTTTGATTCGATTAAATATTAAATTTTATGTTACAAAAAATAAGATGTTTTATTAAGTAAAATTAAATTATACCCAAATATTTTATTAGTTTATTTTCATTTTTTTTTTTTTTTTTGAATATTTCGCCGAGTCGGGATTGACGAAAAGTGGGAAAGAGAGCTCTTCCGATCTTTTTAATATTTCTCGTTCGATACTACCATCCGCCCTAAGAAACAAGCATTACTCTCACGGAAATTTCCTAGTAAATTAATAAAAGTAATATTTTCCTAAAACAAATTACATTTCCTATATTTGTATTTATGTTCTTTTTCGCGAAACGAATAGAATAGAATATATTACAAAAAAAAAAGACAAGAAAAAATAATCTACCATTGATTTTGCAATAGTTTATAATCAATATTATTCTTTTGTACAATGAACAATCAATCTGAGTGAATTTATTTATTGATAGCCATTGAAAAAGTTATTAATTTTTGCAATACAGTAAGACCCCGTTTAACGCGGGGGATACTTTCCAAGGAAAACAAAGCGCTAAAGGAAACAGCGTTAAACGAGGTCATTTTAACGCATAAATAATGAGAATAGGTGAAACAGGACAGTGAATAAAAAATATATACGTAGCATTTTTTGAATTTTATTTTGTAACATGTATTATTACTGTTGTATTACATTAATTATATATAATTTTTATTGCTAATATCGATTTGTATTCATAAATCATTCTTGAAAAATTCTTAAAATTAGAAAATAAAAAGTTTTTAAGAACAAAAAGCAGTAATCAGATTGCAGTAAACTATAAACAGTGAAAAAATATTGATGAAAGAAAAACGTTCTAACTTGAAGGAACTATTGTTTAAAGTGGCAGCATTCGGATTAAAACTAAAATGGGATAATTGTTATTTTTATTACTATAAAATAACATTGATGATGACTGTTCATATATATGAATTCTGACCGCAGCAGACTTTCGTATGTACTGCGCTAATATGAACTCTGGTTATTTTTATTACTGTAAAATAACATTGATGACAGATCATAAATATGAACTCACCGCTCAGTCTTTCGTATGTACTGCACTGCACTGTGAAACGACATAAGAGTATCAATGCAACAAATTCCTGGGATTTCGGATTTATGGTTTAATAACGGTTTGAAAAACCACGCCAAAGTGAATCAATAAAAATATAAAATTCGAAAAAAATCGCGTTATACCGAAAACGGCGTTAAACGTAGCAACGTTAAACGGGGTCTTACTGTATTCCTATTTATAAGTTACAAATTACAAATAAAATCCTTATTGAACGAGTATGACTTTGTTTCCAAGTGAATCATCAATGATTTGAAATTTTTTAATTTATCTGTTACATCAGTGTCTGCCAAACTGTGTGCCATATTGGTACATAACTGTGCCGGGAGAGGTTCCAAATGTACCGTGAAAGATTTAAAAATATTTAATATACAGTGTTTCTCGGTCATAAAATTCAGTCCATCTACGAATCTTATCCTGATGATAAAATTCGCAAAATACCATGACACAAACCTGACATTAACAGAAGAACAAAAATTTAAGAGACTTGGATATGACACTGTGCACAAAACTTCACATTCTATGCTAGAATTGTCAGCATTTTGGATTTCTCTTGGATTCAATATCTTCGATTAGCTACTAAAACAATTAAATCCTTGTTGCCGTTTAGATCGTAGTAACTTTGCGAATTAGATTTCTCAGCTCTCACGAAAATAAAATAATAAAAAAAAAAATCGGGAACGATTACTGATGATAAATGAGGAGTTATGGATATGTTTATCTAATTTACAGCCACGTCTTGATATATAATTATTTCTCAAAATCAATCAAATCCTTCTCATTAATAAAATTATTATTTATATTACCTACTTATTAATTTTAATAAAATAATAATATTTTATTATTGTTACTTATATTAATATTTTGATTTTTATTAAAATAAAATGTATTTAATAAAATATTCCTATTAAACTGGAGGAGGCTAAGTGGAGTGTTATGTGATAAGAAAGTCATTTGCAAGATGAAGGGGTAAACTGTACAAAATGGTAGTAAGATCAGTCCTGACGTATGGATCAGAGACTTGGGCAGTTACTAAATGACAAGAAAGGAAATTGGATGTAGCTGAAATGAGGATGTTGTGATTCATGTGTGATGTAACATTAAGTGGAGTGTTATGTGATAAGAAAGTCAGTTGCAAGATGAAGGGTAAACTGTACAAAATGGTAGTATGATCAGTCCTGACGTATGGATCAGAGACTTGGGCAGTTACTAAATCACAAGAAAGGAAATTGGATGTAGCTGAAATGAGGATGTTGTGATTCATGTGTGATGTAACAAGAATGGATAAAATAAGGAATGATTACATCAGAGGTAAAGTTAAAGTAGGCCCGGTTAGTAGAAAGATCCAGGAAAGAAGATTAAGGTGGTTCGAGCATATAAGAAGAAGGAGTGAGGAATATATGGGTAGAAAGGTTGAGGAAATGTCCATTGGTGGGAAGAAAAGGAGAGATAGACCCAGAATTAGATGGACAGAGAGGGTGAGGGAGGACTTGAGAGAGAAGGGATTGAGGGAAGAGGACGCTTTGGACAGAGATAGGCTACATGGAGAGTTAAAATAAAAAATGCCGACCCCATTTGAATGGGACAATCAACGCTTAGGAAAGAAGAAGATTAAAATAAAATAATTTTTTTCGGATTTTTATTTGGTGTGCCGCGAAACAAATTTCCCTACTTCAGTGTGGCCGTGAAGTAAAAAAGTTTGGCAGACATTGACTTGCATCATGAAAAAATATAGTCTATGAAAAATTATAAAAAAATATTTTTCATATTTTTTCGAAATTAATATTTAAAATTATTAAATTTTTACGAATAATGTATTTTAATATATGCTTTTGAAATGTTTGGAATCAGCTGGAATTCCACTTGTTATGGCTCGAAAATTCTAAGAAAGAAAATTCTACTCCTATGATTCATTTTT
Source organism: Olivierus martensii (assembly GCA_000484575.1). Classification (NCBI taxonomy): domain Eukaryota; kingdom Metazoa; phylum Arthropoda; class Arachnida; order Scorpiones; family Buthidae; genus Olivierus; species Olivierus martensii. The sequence goes on from AYEL01083796.1 coordinate 4,607, forward strand.
TTTTTTTTTTAATAATAATTCATGTAATTTATTTACGATTAAATCACACAAATTTATCAGTTTATTAAAATATCCTTTTTCAGAGATTTCCAATTGAAAAATTACTTAACCCTTTAAAGCTAGCTAATCATCGAATACACAAAGCGTCACGACGTCGCGTTGCCAAGACGCGTCGCATTGCGTCGCTCTCCTACTGACTACCGGGTTATTAAGAAGGCGAGCAACGCAATGCGATACTTAATGGCAACGCGACGCGTCATGACGCTTTGTAAACTAGTTAATGATTGGCTAGCTTTAAAGGGTTAGAAGGATTCGTGATTTAGTCATTTTTACGGAAATTAGAAGATTAAATTGTTCCTTAACTCTCGAATATTATTCAAAAAAAATAAACAATTTATTTAATTTTTTTTTCTTCTAAAAAGTAGACATCATTTCTAAAGAATGAATAAATATATTTGTATACTGAAATTAGAAGATTAAATTGTTCCTTAACTCTCGAATATCATTCAAAAAAATAAACAATTTATTTCATTTTTTTTCTTCTAAAAAGTAGACATCATTTCTAAAGAATGAATAAATATATTTGTATAAAATTGAAATTATTCGTTCGATGTTACTAGTTTATGAATTAGTGTTTCGAATTTTTAAACAAAAGAAATAGGATAAAAATTCTGACGAAAGAAACGTGTACATACGTTGTTTCTTTGATGACACATGTTTCTTTCGATAGAAGTAGTTAATATTTTTAAAAAATTTTGCTGAAATTTAAGATGGATTAAGATCCGTATAACTTATTCCTTATATCAACAATACAGCGTATTACGTACCTATAAACAAACGTAAAATCAATACCTGGAGGTTTATAAACATTTTAAAAATTAAATACAAATATTTTAAAAAGATGAAAGTAATTTCATTTAGAAAATTGTAATAAAAAATTAATCGAATAAAAATAGAAAAAGTTTTTAATAGTGGAAATCTCTTAATAATATATAACATATGCCGTATACAGCAACCTTTTGTTATCGAAAAATTTCAAAAAATTACATCAAATATATATTTTTAATATTAATTGATGTAATTTTTTGAAATTGAATCAGAATATGGCATTGTAAACAGACTGATTACTATTACTTGACGTCAGAATCTGACGTCAGTACTATACTCTCTCATAGACTCACTACTGACTTCCGATGCTGTCGTCAGGTATAATTAATTATTTATATTCTAATTAAAATAAATTGTTTTTGATAAAATGATATGATCATTAATTTTTCTGCATATTTTTTTATTTAACGGATTAATTCTTACTTTTATTCTTGGACTGGCTGCATTATCCATGTTGTTCTTTTAAATTTGTGCTTATAAATAATATTTTTTTAATAAATTATTCTTATAAATTTTCCTGTTTTACTCTAGTTATTTAACGGATTAATTCTTACTTTTATTCTTGCACTGGCTGCATTATCCATGTTGTTCTTTTAAATTTGCGCTTATAAATAATATTTTTTTAATAAATTATTCTTATAAATTTTCCTGTTTTACTCTAGAATTTACGCTCGAAAGTAAACCATTTATCATAAAATAAGAAATTATAAAACTAACAATAATCATCCGAAAAATATTGTACAGTATTCATGTCGGATTCGCGAGTGAGATAAACACCATAATTTATATGTTTGGCTTTAAAGTAAAGTCAGTCTGACACTAGTAGTAGTTTTTACAGTGTTATTTCCAGCACTAATGGAGTGCCACAAATCAAGATATGGTCGAAATATTATGCGCGACACGTGAATAAATGGCGCCGAGATCCTGGTTAGGAGAACTGACTCAGAAATATACATAAACAAATAAAAATTTCAGTAATTAATCTTATAATTTAGGTAGTGTATAGTTTAACAAATATTTTTGAGGCTATTTCTCTGAAGACATGCCTTCTTTATTAATTGTGATTAAAAAAAGTTTAGTAATAAAGAAGGCATATCTTCAGAGAAATAGCATCAAAATAAATTAGTTAAATAAAAATTTATTTAATGTAATGGAGGTATAAATTGAATAAAATTTACAAATTAAAGTTGACAAATTATTATTAAACAAAACGCTAAACCTAAATGATTAACTGTTAACTAACGAAATAACTAGAATGAGTTAGACAATAACATTCCAACTGAAGAAAGAGCTATTTGACATGAGAGCGCCTGAGAATATATGGACACACCTGAGAGAATAAACAAGAGAATATTTCTACTTCTTCTACATGCTTAAATTATTTTTCTATTATATTATTCCGTCCATATTCATCTATCTTCCTGCGTCACTTATGGGCCACCATCTGATGAGACGGAATATAGCTTCTCAACTAACTATACAATATTTTCTTTTATATCTTCTTTAATAATTCTGATTGTCGATCGTTAGTCTCTTCGACTAGCCAACCCTTTGAATAAGGAATCATTCGTATCTATCCAGCAGGAGAGAGAACTTTAATGCTTCCTTTTTTCAGGCGGATCAAGGAACTTTAACAAAAGAAGTTTCTCCTGCTTTGACGATGATTTCTACTTCTCTTTTCTTTCTCTCAAATATCTCCGAAGTTTATGTAAAGTTGTTAATTAATTTTAATAATTATAACTTATAATTTTCATATAAATTTTAATCATTCCATAATAGAGACAGATATAATATAAAATATTAAATAAAAAAATATGAAACGACAGAGATAAATTATGAATATGTGGTTTCATATGATATCAGCACCATGCATTACAAAAGAAATTTAATATAAAAATTACAATTATTAGACAAGAGAGTTTCTCGGGCTCTTCTGGACTTCATATTCGTAATGATATTAATCTATGGTAATTTATTCCAGTAAAATATTCGCTGCATCAATTAATTAAAAAATTTAAATGAAGCTTTTATATACTATATATGGAAATATTATTATTAATTGTTTCTATCCAAAAGAAATGGTAGATAAATGGTAAAAATTTACTACTTTATCTCTTATAAATGATAAAAATTATAGAAATTGGAAAAATCTCTCATAATTTATAGATAAAAAATAATGAAAATTTACTAATGATAGTACATTCTTTAGTAATCTTCAAAATAAAAAAAAATCGAGATAAATTATAGAAATTGGAAAAATCTCTCATAATTTATAGATAAAAGTAATGAAAATTTACTAATGATAGTACATTCTTTAGTAATCTTCAAAATAAAAAAAAAATCATGTTATTAATAATTATGCTTCTGATAATTGTAAATTATTTTCAGCAACGGGCAATTAACAATTTTATTCGCATGTAGGTTAATTTTAACACAAGATTCAGCTGTAAAGTCTTCATAATTTAATTTTAATATCAATTTATTCAAGAAGTATGGCTTAGAAGTATAACACAATCATAGAAATGCAATTTTCCTTAAATTTAAGAATTTTACTGATAATAGAAAATATAAATTCAACATTAATTGAAATTTAGTAATTGATTCAGATTTGAAAAACAGAATTTATTGATAAATAATTTAACAATGTAGGAATTTAAAAGATATAAGATATTAATGTATAAATACATTTATATCTTCATTTATTTTCTTTCTGGTATCAAGCTACTTTCTATACAAAAACTACATTTCTGCCATAACTCGAGGCGACTACCTTCGTAACAGTCCAGGACACAAAAGTTTTCTTATTTGTATAGCCTTTATTTATAAGTTAAATTTTTTAGCATTACTGTGCATTTTTCTGCTCTTATTTTTTTTTGTAGACTTATTTTTATTGGTAGCTTCTTGACACTTAATTAAGATTGTTTATAATAAAAAAATTATATAAGGGGTTTGTATAAAATGTTTGTGAAACGAAATTATTTCATTCGCTAAGTTTATATAAAAAAATATTTTAAATATATTTAAAATATTCTTATAGCATATATAATCGTTTCAAAAGCAATGATACAATATTCCACACAACATCAATATTGATAAAGCATCTATCTAATTAAATTATATTTATGAATTTAATATGTTTATATTTATCGATTTGATAACAACGCATTAAATTCGTAATATACAAATAATTAAATTACTTCAGGTTGAAATATCATTTGAATTTTCGTAAGATTTAATACAACTGTAAAGAGAGAAATAGAAAGAAAAGGAGGAAGAGAAAGTAGGAGAAAGAGGAGGAGGAAGACAGAAACAGAGTAGTTATTCGTAAGATTTAATATAACTGTAAAGAGAGGAGAAAGAAGAGGAGGAAAAGAGGACGAGGAAGAGAGAAAGAGAGCAGTAGTTATTTGAAAGATTTAATATAACTGTAAAGACTAGCAGAAGAAATTTTTTCAGAATAAATTTTATATTCATCTTACAAATATATTTTTATGACATTTGTGGTACAAAATTCATACTAATCAGTTATTATTATGTAAATTCACAGTTTGTCACAAAATTCACAGCATCATATCATCCAGTAACTCTTTGGGACTGTTCTTTATTGTTCTGTTCATTCTATATTACTAAAGTAAATTATATGGCAAAGATATTTATATAGCTATGAAGCTGTGAATGCCCTATGTAGCTATTGATCATAGTCGCCTTTATAATTACTTTTAGATAAATTATAAATTCATTATCAATAATTTGAAATTTACGTTGTAAAAATTGATAACTGAACATATATATTTTACTAAAACTCTTTCAGATATTAGAAAAATAAATTATTTGCTCCATATATTTTAGTTTTAGTTAATCTGCAACTTTTAAAGAATTGCAACAAATTGATTTAAACTTTAAATGTGAAATAATTTATTACATATAAATTATTCAATATCTCTTACTTAGAAAATATCAGATGTTCTCCATATATTTTAGTTATAGTTAATCTGCAACTTTTAAAGAATTGCATCAAATTGATTTAAACTTTAAAAGTGAAATAATTTATTACATATAAATTATTCAATATCTCTTACTTAGAAAATATCAGATGTCTTCATTTATATTCCCACATTGCACATTAAGAAAACTGAGAAAAGAAAAATCGTTTAAAACTTTCAAAATAAAATTTATAAAAATCGTTTAAAGAACGAATGAAGGCATATTCAATATTCTTAATTCTCAAATATTTTCAATTTTATTTCTAGATAATATACAAGTATAATTATTTAATTTAATATATTAATAGATGCTTTATCTTAATATATATTCATCTTATTTACATTCTAAAATACACTGTGTATATCTGCATTTCTAACCTAATTTGTTAAATATTTTAGCTAATATATTTATTTTAATAGAAATTATTTAATTAATTAATTTTAAATAATTAATTAAAATTGTTATATATATATATATATTGGTAAGGAATAATGCAACCTCTTTTCATTCAAAAGAGTACTAAGAGGTCAAAGTGAATAATACGTGTAATGCTATACCTTAGATTGCCACCTTAGGTTAGGTTTACAAAATTAATCCACACCCCTGGTTTAAGGGTTTAAAACCATTACATGGCTGACTGTGTTGTCTGCAGCAAGTTTGTGTTGCCAAACGAGGAACATGATGACTAATACTTTAATCATTTATTATATTTATCTTCATCTTTATCCCCCTTGATCTCACTCTCACTTTCTTTTTTCTTTTTCTTCATTTCTTCATCATGTTTTCAATCCCATTATATTGTAGAAATGTAATTTTTATTAAGTATTTTAAATAATTAATAAATTATTTGGAAACTAATAAATTCATTCTTAGCAAATTAATTATATAGAGCAAATCATGTTTAGCATATTATCATGATGTTTGTTTTTTTACTTTATTTACTGTATTTTGTTTACTTTGTTATCATGTAATGCGTATGCATAACATTAAAATAAATTAGTTTTATTTTAGTAATAGTTTCAACTTATTATATTAAGTTCAAATTATCATATCTCATTTTATCTACGTAATTCAATTAAATTGATATTTAGCATGATTTATTAGGTAAATTAATTAATATAAAGCTATAAATGAATTATAATTGCAAAATATTCAGTATATAAATAAAATTATTTCGAATTTTTTTTTATTATATGAAATTATATTGCCAAGAAAATTTCGTTAATAATTATAATTATCTGCAATGGCTATTTTCGACTTGTGTAAAGAACTTTCTAAAATTTTTTTCTTATGAATTACTTTTCCTGATTGCTTTTTTCAAGATTTTTGGCTGTGTAAATATTTGGAAAACCTCTTTTATTGACTGTTCTTATATCATAGCACATATAATCACAGTATACTTATAAACATTAATAAACGTTCTAGTTGCAGTGGAAATTAGCCATTGAAGCAATTAAGAAAAATTGAATTTAGAATTTATAATTATAATAATGCATTTGGGTTTCTAATTTAATTTTACTGTTAGTTCTTATAAAATTGAATTTAATAATATCTTACCTGACATTTATTATCTAACTAGTGCATAAGTCTGTCTACGAATCGCATAGATAAGCCAAATTTAAGGCGCACAAATATTTATAATAGCTTGGTGGATATATTTTTTTCAAAAAGAGTCCTTGCCTGTCCAGGCTCGTTGAAATTCATTTTTTAACCTTTCAGTTAATTCCACCATAGATGTTTAACAGTCTATGGAGGCTCTATTTTTCGTCCAGGCTCGTTGAAATTCATTTTTTAACCTTTCATTTAATTCCACCATAGATGTTTAACAGTCTATGGAGGATCTATTTTAAGTAATAGATGCTATGTCTCAATCTGCTGATTTATTAATTGGATAAATTGAGGCCTTGTCATAGGCCGTTCACATCAATGGAAGGAACACTGTTGATAATAGCCATCGACAGCCAGGGATCATATTACCAAATATTTTCTGAGGAATGGGATCTGGATTTGATTCCAGACCATATGGCTTTTCATCCAGAGATGTGAAATTTGAATTGCTCAAAATATTGCTAATAGTGTTTTTCCTACGATATTGAATATAAATTATTTAATTAATTATTATGAGTAAGCAATGCAATAGTTAAATTCCTTGCACGACTACGACTGACATCAATAATTTAGCATTAATGGCGGCCATTTGATTGGATGGCCGAGTTGTCGCCAGAATGAAACTTATATTTTTTATTTCTAAAAAACTTTCAGCCGATATTTTAGACAGATCGTCCTAATTCGGGGACCTTCTGTAATTTATACAGGAGGTCCCCGATCTACGACGATCCGTACTTTCGATTGTGATTATTTACGACGAAAATCCGTACTTAGACGACTGACATCAATAATTTTGTGTTAGTGACGGCCATTTGATTGGATAACCGAGTTGTCGCCAGAATGAAACTTATATTTTCATCATATAATATCCGTATTTAGTTTCAGATCTCATACCTCTAGATTTTTTTAAGTACCCAGGTTCGATTATTCAACCTCATCCTAAATGCATGGAAGCATAGAATTCAGATTCCATACTACTGAAAAATTTTTGATGTATCCGGTCCGAGTATCGATTCTTGTAAAGCTTTATACCTACTATAAAATCCTATTGGTATCACTGATGTAGATACTTCGTAGTTGATTCTGAGATGGTTATCATTATGTAATAGTCAGCCAATGGTTGGGAAGTGGAATTAAAAAAATAATTGATTAATTTTGCTAGAAACTTGGCTAGGTTAGCTTTAATTAACTTAGCCAAGTTTTGAGTCAGCTAACGGATATTTTTGGTGGCACTTTGGAAGTGGAATTTAAAAAATAATTGATTATTTTTGCTAGAAACTTGGCTACGTTAGCTTTAATTAACTTAGCCAAGTTTTGAGTCAGCTAACGGATATTTTTGGTGGCACTTTTAGAGCCTCCATAGACTGTTAAACATCTATGGTGGAATTAACTGAAAGGTTAAAAGATGAATTTCAACGAGCCTGGACGAGCATGGACTCTTTTTGAAAAAGATATATAACACCGGGAATTGAACCCGAATCCTTCAAGCTGATAAACCATGCAGGGTTTATTCAACATTATTGTACGCTATTACTTTTTAAAAGAATATTGAATATTCTGAGTTCTGGTAGTTGGGGAAGATAACTTCTATGGAATATAGAAGTTATCTTCCATATGGAAAGATAATTTATAATATGGAAAGATCATTTTCCGAATTATGATGGATTCGAATTACAACCAAAAATTTTTGAGCGCAACCTCGTCATAAAATTTTATAATATGGGAGTCCACGGGACTCCCATATTATAAAATTGAGCCATCTGTTCGGATGTTATTAAATTGTCCTATATAACTTTCATCTAAATTACTTTATTCGTGATATTATGATAAAATTAAACTTATATAAAATTTAATTATATTGTAAATAAAATTAAATATTATTTTAATTATTATAAATTTAATAAACGTATACTTCTAACTTTATGTGTGTTGCATTCCTATAATTATAATTATATATGCAGGCAAACATTAAAATTATATTTGCTTACATATATAACTTTAAGTTATATAAACTGAACTTTTCTCAGTTACACTTCCATGAATTAGTGTTATAAGCTTCTAAATATGCGTCATTGCCGCGCGCAAAAAGTTCGTTGTTTGCAAACGTTGCATGCGGTTTGACGCTGTGCTTCGCCTCGCTGTGATGTGCGGCGCGACGCGTCCCGTTCCTGTTCTCCGCAACCTATGCCGCTTAGACGCCTGTATATCTCGTTATCCTTTGAACTTTGACCCTAGTTTACTAAGGATATTTTGTGTCTCGACTCCCTACCGATCAATATTATTTTTTCTGGGTTTTGAATTATGCAATTGTATCATTTGTACTCAGCGCTTCTCAAACTTTACCACTTGGCGACCCCTTTTTCCTGAGAAAATATTTTCGCGATTCTGTGTATAGAAGTTTATAAACTAAGAATACGAATTAAAACATTTGCTAAAATTTCTGCGACCCAAAAATTTTGTTACGCGACCCCATATAGGGTCGCGACCAACACTTTGAGAAGCATAGCATACTGATAACATACACATCAACAAATAAAAATTAATTTCAGTTCGTCAGTTAATCCAAATTAAAATTTAATTCCAGATACTATAAAACGAATCTACTTAAATTACTAAAACTGTTCAATATAAAAAAATTGGTAAAATTCGTCTCAGTATCTCAACTTTTTCTCTTTTGTTCCTGATAGGAGCTAAATTTCTCTAAAAAATTCGTTACCATCACTTAATATCGTATTACTCCCAAAACTCCCGCGAGGATTGACATGATTAAAAACGTCTGCTGCCCTAAATTTACTGATATAAAAATCAATTCTTTCTTTAATTAATTTATTTCGGTAAAAACATTAACAATTAGCATTCAGTGAAATTGCGATGCGCTTCAGGAAATAATGCACACTGCTTAGAATTATTAGGTTGTCACCGAATGGTGATAAATGCTAAAACTTCTACATCCACGAAATATCTCGTACACAGCTATTACGACATTAAGAGAAGAAAGATAAGTCATTATTAAGAGAATGGAAGACCACAGGGTAATACCTTTGGTCTAATGGCTAAAACTTCTATCTCGGTGACCAGGTGAGTTTCTAATGATGATTTAACCACTTCCTTATCCTTCTCGAGAAGATAGAATTAAAGAAAACGTTTATCCTATTTGAAATTTTTATTTTTTAGTGTTATGTAGTAATAAAAATATTATAATCATACATTAATGTTTTATAATTCTATTTTTTTTATTAATAATTCAGTGGTCTTTGTTCAAGACATAAAGTTAAAAATTCTGATAAATTCGAACATTTTAATGTATTTTAATATAATTTTAATCAATTAAAAATTGATATATCACATTATAGTTTTCTTTATTTGTTTGTATTCAGGTTTTTACCTTATAGTAATAGGATAACATAATATTTCAGAACTTATACACAATAATATTATAATTATCTAATGCAAATAAAATTTAATCTGTTAACATATTGATAAAAAAAAGAATATTTTTGATTTACTCTAATGATTATTGAGTGAAAACAAGAACGAATAGTCTACAGATTTAATTATAAAGAATATTAGTTTCCATCATCTGATTCAGTTTCATCATTCTTCGAGTTCTATAAAGTAAACATACAGTAGGTTTTCTATTGAAATTGTTAAATAATATCTATATAACTTCCTCTTAAGTCTTTAATTAGCTAGCAAATGCTACCTTTATTAGCGATTTATTAGATATAGCAAACTAAATTAGAGTGGATCGGGGGAAGATGGTAATCGGGGGAAGAAGCTTATTCTTCTCTAATTCTTTAATATTTAAACAGGTGGCGATAAAAGGTGGTTTATTATAACCTCTTATAAGCCCACCAAAATATAGAAGGTAGCTATTATCAGATTATCAATTACTCGCATTAGAAATCGAAAAGTTTCCAGCGAGTTTGAAATTTTCATCAAAAATTATACAGTCACTTTTTGAAGTATTATTATTAATCGTAATAATATCATCAAAGTAAAAATTAATATATGTAGTGTGTAGTAGATACTTTAAAGAATGCTTTGCTTTAGATATCGTTCTAATTTAGCCATTTTAAGTCACGTGATTAAAGGTTGAATCTCACTCTGATCAACGGGAAAGATGGCAATATTTGCTTCGGGGTTAGATGCCGAATTTAAATTTTTTATTTATGATTTATTTTCATAAATTAAATGATAAAAACATATATTAGGACCCAACCGGAGGTCTTTGGTTCGAAGAAAGTTTAAAACTTGCAGCATAACATAAACAGAGGAGGCATGAATTGCTTCAATGCTTCACAGATATATGATAGGCCTATATCTACCTTACAAAACGTTAAAAAAACGATTATAGAGATATGATGATGGAAAATATGGCATGGAACCACACAGTAAATAACTCATTATATGTTTAATACTAATTGTATATGAACGGCTTAGGAAAAACTGTTAAATCCACTTTCCTAAGTGTTTAGATAACTTATTTTATATGGACAAATGGACAACTCCTACATCTTTCTTAATTAAAAGAGATTGCTCTATATCAACTTTTGATTTTCAAGACAGGGACCCACACTAAAACCATCAAAGAGTTGAATGTGGCTCAAAAACCGCAACTTAACCCCCTGATGTATACAATATCTAATAGCTGATTTTATTTAATTTCTGTAATTTTATAGAATTTTAATTAATTTATTCTAGTAAACTATACATGGTATAGTGAACAAGAAGTTTGTTCGATGATTAAAGAATTCATTTTGGCTATTTATTAATGTGAATAAGATGAAAAGCGAAGTGGCATTTTACCCGGAATATTCAGGGTAACATGACTAATTGTAACTTATTTTTAAAAAATAATAAAAAATTACCCGATTGCTATATCAAAGGTTTTGATGGAGTCATATATGCATAACACTAGTAAGTTTAAGTAAAAAATATGAAAGGAAAATATTCAAATTTAATATGAGTTTTAGGGTAATTAAAGTATAGCGACTTGCCCTAATCCACTATATTTTAATTTAAATGATACATTATAAAAATAAATAATAATTCAATAAAATACAAACATTTTTAGCAATTTATTTCAATACTATATATGTAAAGTTCCAAACCTTTTAGAAATACAGATATTGACTAACTTAAATTCAGCATAAAATCTTTAGCTATTTTAGATATAGAAGTACTGAAAAGATTATTAATGAAATAAGTGATGAGGAGGATTGTGACACTGCAAAAGTGTGGAATGTGTGATTAAGGAATGTGAAATTGCTAAATAAGACAGGACACATCAAGTTTCTAAACAATACGTGCCAACGTTTATTATTAATTACATATGAGATTCAACATGATTGTAAGTCCCTGGGAAGCACTTTTTTTTGCTTTATAGCAAAAGTATGTTGTTATATTATGTCGTTATATTAATCTACTCCCACATTTGTAGCAAAATTATGTTACGATATTATGTTGCTATATTAATCCATGAACTATAGAAAATTGTAGATGAATTTAAAACAAAAGGGAACCAAAGTCAATTAACGAAGCCCCCCCATAAATTGTTGCTGATATGAAAATTCAACCTGAGCGATAGGAGTCATACACGGAACAATAGAACCATTGGAAAGAGGAAGGAGAACGAAAAAAGAGGAGAGAAGTCTCCAAGATCTGGAGTAACAAGACATAGGTAATCAAGTCTCACAAAACCAAAGCAAAAGAAAAGTAAAAGAATTAAGGATTTACACTAAAAGGAGGAGGATAAACGGAAGCAGTGAGAAAACACCACATTACTTCGTCTTCCATTCATCAAGCTGTAAACTACCCCTTCACGGGGGTGCAGCCCCACCCCACGGGGACCCCGATAGTACAAGATAGTAAAATGAACTATTACCTGATGACTGATCAACTATTGCAAGTATTATTACGACCTGAGTTTTAGGGTCAAAAAGCTAATGTATGGCGACTTCCCCCGATCCACTATATATATTTTACTAAGATAATTAACTTGGAAAATGATTTAAAAGTAATTAAATGAAGCGAAAGACAAACGGAAGTCAAGATATGGGATATTCTAAAAGGGAGAATGATAGTATGAGATTTCGACCCCTTTCCTTTCCTCTTTTCTCACGGATTCGTCTCTAGAGTATCGATCTTTGTGCAGATGTCTTTGTAAACAATCACCAGGATAGTAAAATGAACTATTACCTGATGACTGATCAACTATTGCAAGTATTATTACGACCATTTTTATGGTTAATATACCTCTAAAGTGAACTGTTCACTTTCCTTTAAATCTTAAACCGAATTGTTAGAATATATTTAATTTAAACAAAAGTATTATTCATGTAATAATAGAATTCATTAACCTAAATCTACATTATAATCAGAATTTATTGAATTATGCTCCTAAAAATATATGTTAATACTTAAACTAACGAAAGAGATAAATTTTTAACTTTTGAATGATTTTCTGGCTTCAAGAAGAAGAAATTCGACTATTCTAAATTACTAAATACTTCCATAAACAATGCCTTGAAGAAGAAATAAATCTCGATTATCTGACAGCAAAGGAGATCAATGTTGACCAAGTCTCTTAAACAACAAAACCGTAAACATCAGAAGCTCCTGTCAAAATTTCCAGTAAAAAAGAAAACGTCATATTGAGCGAATAAGGTCCGAGAACAAATTCGGACTTCTACAAGTTTATGGGATTAGTAGAGACATCGAAAGACAGAGAGAGAAGACACTTCCTAAAAATCGGAGACAGTTCGATCCCAACAGCTCGGTGTGTCCGTGGTTCTGTTTAAACGTATTCTTCAATATTCTCCTGTTTTGTAACGACTATCCATCTGAACTCTTATAAGGATAATGTGGGAATAAGTGAATCGGAAGAAGAAGAAAAGAAGAAAATAATAATCCACTCTTTCAAAGCTAATGTTTACAAACATGCAGAAACTTATTGATTTTCTCGATTGAAGTTTTATGTCAGCATTGATGTATTATGTCTATATCTGTATAAACTATTTGTATAATGGATGATATAAGTTAGAATCTTGCATTTTAATCCAGTAATTTAATAAATGTTTATATATATAAGCATTGATATATTATGTCTATATCTGTATAAATTATTTGTATAATAGATGATATAAGTTAGAATCTTGCATTTTAATCCAGTAATTTAATAAATGTTTATATATACATATATTTTAATTGTTAAAATAGTTGTCTATTTTTGCTTATTTCCAACAGTGTCTGGACTCTAAATGTCAGTTATTCACATGTATTTATTTAAAAACGTTTCGGCCATTATTTCCAAAATTTTCGTATTTGGTGTGGTAAATTTTCATACCTGATGTCAGACATTCTGATTTTACTGCCTCCCCTCGGCAGTCCTTTCCGTCTTACAATAAATCCACATCTTTAATCTAATTCGATTACTAAAGTACAAGAAAACAAGGATTTTATTAAATTTTCTCTTGAATGTTCTTTCTTGTTCCAATTCTTCAGGAAAAAATGTTATCAATTAATTTAATAGCATTTTTCAATGAATATCCATAGTGCTGCTATAGATATTCGGTTTGAATATTCCTGATGGATCATATTTTAATATGTACAGGGTATGATTTTTATTTAATGTCTGACAATAAACAACTCTACTTAGAACTTGCTAATTGGTAATATTTTATTGAAATTTCATTTGGAAAGAATATTTTGTAAACTCTATTGTAATTTATTAATATTATAAGAATAATATGATATATAATTGTATTCTCATCTAGATTATATGTAATTTTGGCAAACTATCGATTTTATAATTCATCGGATCTACGATTTTACATTTATGACTATTAGTTTCATGAGAGCAAGATTCTAAAATCCTCAAATTTATGTCCGAAATTCGAGTTTAATTAAAACGATGTGTATTGCATCTTTATGCGATATATTAAACAGAAAACTCATAACGGCAGACACAATCTGCAATAATTTAGCAGACAGTTACATTTTTACAGATTGTAGTTTGCAAAGAAAATAGGTACTATGCAGAGAAGCAAACCAACTCTCTACCTGACTTTTTAACTTATTTAATGTTTTTTTTTGTAGTAGATTCTTAATTACTTAATAATGGTTACAGCTCGTTAAATATTCAAATTTAATTTTATTAAAATCGTATTTGTTTTTTTATACATGTAAAAAAAATTCATAATTATGTTTGCATGTTTTACTTCTTTTTGTGTAATATATCTCGTATCAAGGTACTTTGAAAATTAATAATTTATTCTGTTTAATTTAGCATATCATCATATATAAACTAAACTAATTTACTTATCTTAATTTCCCTCAGGATAGAGGGAAAAATAATCTTATTGCTTGTATCCAGGTTAGAATTTTTTGTAGCAAATGCTACTTATAATGTTTCATTTATTTACTTATCAACAAAAATGCTATACAAATATTGATTAATATCAACACTCTTCAAATAAACATTTTCGTAAAGTAAACATATTAAGATTAAATATTTTATATAAATAAAATTAAAATAAATTAAAAAGTAATAAATATCGATTGATATATTCGTTGCACAGGTATAAAAATAATTCTTACATTTCTTTCAGTTGTGTTTAAGGCCTTATCCCACTTGCAAGCGACGCGACGTTGTGCGATGCGATACTACGAGATACAGAAACCAGTAGGCATAACTTCGACGCGTCACTTGTGTATCGTAGCGTCGCGTAGCATCGCCTGTTGTCTCACCTTCTGTAGCTGAAATACAAGCTATAGTGGAGTCTTGATTTTACGAACTCGTATGGACCCCCAAAAAAATTCGTAAAATCGAAAGCTCATAAATGGGAATTGCATTAATTAACATTAGGGACTTTTTGCGATCAACTGAATAGTTCGTAAATTATAGATTCGTAAAAACGCGAGGTCACTGTAGTTTGTTTCTGAAGCTACAGAGACAAATTATCACGGTTACCGAAATCGATCCATCCGTTTTAATAAAGGAAATAAAAAAAAAAAAAAGGTAATATTCCGGTTTGACTGCCGTGCGTTTTTCAATAGGCTGTTGTAAGTGCGACGCGCGCGTTGTGTGTGGCGTCGCGAGCACATCTTATATATATATATATTCCGGTTTGACTGCCGTGCGTTTTTTCAATAGGCTGTTGTAAGTGCGACGCGCGCGTTGTGTGTGGCGTCGCGAGCACATCGCGGGTGCCTCTCGTCGTCATAATGTTTATTCGGCGCAGTTTTTGAATGTGTGCAGCTCTCGCTTTCCGCGACGCGCGGCGCGATCGAATTGTGCAGCAGTTTAACCCGAATGTTACCTAAAAAAAGCATGTATTATGAATTTGAGAGATAAAATTTGCCATAATCGGCATTTAGTAGATAAATAATGGGACGATATTTCATTATAGACGGTATAGAACATAGAAACGCTTCTCGTAGGACCATAGCATTACGAAGCATCGCATTAGAGTCGCGTCGCTTGCACATGGGACACGGTCTAACAGTGTGAAGATGACGTTCTCTTAAAGTTATCGGACAGAAGGCTAAATTACAACCGGAAGGAAGTTTACATTAACGATTTTTAATTATATAGTTGGTATCGTCGCTCAGTATGAATAGGATTTATACTGAGCGACGATACCAACTATATAATTAAAAATCAATAATGGATACTATTTAATGGCTTGAATTATTACAGAACATTGATAGATTTGTGAATATTTAGAATTCGTGTTTTTATTGTTAATATTTATTAAATAATCGCAAATAAAATATTTAATTGCGGTTTACCACGTTCCATAAAAAAGCATTATACTCGAAACAAAAGCATTAATATTTATATATATGAAATATAGCTTTAGTGATTCAGAGATGTTAAAAATGGTTCAAGTAATGCCGATAAGGAAAGTAAACTTAAGAGATAACACACATTTCAAATGTTTTACTATAGCGAACTTCTTACAGCAATCAAAAATAATCCGTTGTTTATAATCTGAAAACTTGCAATTATGTTTAAGATATCAACAACATCCATAACTGGAACTAACTGGAATTAACTGGGATTATTAAGAGCATGCCATGATTTAATACAGTTCTTTTTCTTGTGTATTTGATTCTTTTTAAGATATATATCCAAATCCAATATTTTAATAGCATATTTTGATTAAAATAGCTCTGGTTGTTAAGAATTTGGAACTTCTTTAGGCTGTTTATTCAAATTCAATCTTTTTGATAGGAATTTTGATCTTTTAAGACCATATTTTAATTTGAAATACTGTGTTTTTACGTGTTTAAGTGTTTTCAAAGTATATTTATTCAAATTCAGTTATTTTTATATAAATTTCCTGTTTTGTAAGAGTATATTTTTTATTGAAATATTATTGATACAATATGCATTTACGTACCGTAAACTGGGATGACTTAGGCCCATTAGGGTGGCTTTGGCCCAATTTTGAAAACGTATATTCATTACAATATGCATTTACGTACCGTAAACTGGGGTGACTTAGGCCCATTAGGGTGGCTTTGGCCCACAAAATAAAAAAGGTACTGTAAACTGGGGTGACTTAGGCCCATTAGGGTGGCTTTGGCCCATTTGAAAACATGTTTCTGTTTTAAATTTATCACCAATTTTTAAAGATGTCATAAAAAACAATAAAAATATAAATAAACAAATGTTTTTTATGACATCTTTAAAAATTGGTGATAAATTTAAAACGGAAACACGTTTCCAAAATTGGGCCAAAGCCACCCTAATGGGCCTAAGTCACCCCAGTTTACTAACAGTAAAACTTCTGAATAAAGAAATGGAAGCGATCTAGTAACCAGTAGTGATCTACATAACCAGCTTCAAAGTAGTGACTATAATTAGGTTTAACCAGTAGTGATTTGCATAAAGAGCTTCAATGAGTATATGCATAAAGCGCTTCATGAGTACTTCAACCAGTAGTGACCTATATAAAGAGTTTCATAGTACCAGTACCAGTAGTGATCTACATAACCAGCTTCAAAGTAGTGACTATAATTAGCTTTAACCAGTAGTGATTTGCATAAAGAGCTTCAATGAGTATCTGCATAAAGCGCTTCATGAGTACTTCAACCAGTAGTGACCTATATAAAGAGTTTCATAGTAACCAATAATATCTGCATAAAGAGTTTCGTGAGTAGCTTCAAACAGTAGTGACCTACATAAAGAGCTTCATAGTAACCTATGATATCTGCATAAAGAGCTTCATAATAACCAATGGCATTTTGACATTGGTTATTATGAAGCTCTTTATGCAGATATTTTTTCATTGTTCTACAGTAATCTATAAAAATCTATTTAGTTATGAGTTAAATGATGATAATGTACTCAAAGTTGAATGCATTATACAATATATCACAAAAATCAAATTATCTAATCTTGACAAGTATTAACACGTCCTGACACGTTCGGACTTGCTGTAATTTATCCATATAATTTAAATTTAGATAATTCTATTAATCAAATACAATAATTAACACATAAATAATTTCGAGGACATAAAATAGAGTTTAAAATTAACTGGATGATTATTCTTCAATAAGTTTCTTGTTAACATTTTTAACAAGAAACCGCTATTTTTGTATTATGCGGTTTTAGCATCAAACATATCGATAAGATGTAGTTTTTGTAATTTTTCAGAAACTTTCAAAACTCCCAAAAAGATGATAGAACTCGTGGAAAGTTTTGTCAAGATGGAAATTGTTAGACAGATTAACGATGATAAATGAATGCCAGTTAATTCTTAGTGACAGGTCTGGTGAAGGATATCCAATAAAGAAGTTTTTTCCTATCAAAAAAAGAAGAAAACCGAGTCTAGAAATATAAAGCATTTTATTTAAATATCGGCCAGATTAACTGAAAAATTTTCAGCATTTTTAATAAAAAATTTGAATAATACCGTTTATCAGTGTTGCATTGATAATCTGTATTTTTTCTAAATTTTCATCAGATAAATTGTGAATATTATAGGGATTTGTTCAATGTGATGAGTAATGATAAATGTTTTCATGTGGTTCTCTTTGGTATCATAAATTATCACATCTCTCTTCTAAATCTCTAATTATATATATGTATATCTTGATTCCTCAAAAATATGGATGGATTTCGAAACTTAAAAGTTAACTTACTGGTTAGATTTTTTTATTATTTGATAAATATCTACTACGTTTATGTAATCCATATTTTAAAATAACTAGAAGTTAACTTATCGACTGAATCCATCTAAAACTTGTAACTCTATCCAGTCTAATGGCAATAAACAATCTATCTGAAGTTTCTCCGAAAAAATGTTACCAGTAATTACGAGTTCGCTATTTATGGAGTAAAAATGTCGTCAATGAAAAAAGCTAGCTTTAATATTTAACGAGATAGATGCTTCTGATGGAAAACTGTGTACATTATCATAATAGCTTCTTGCTGGACTTTTTGTCTTCCGTCTTCTTCCCGGATGATCTATTTTTGGACAACTTCCGAAATTTGAGCGAGACAAACACGTTACAGTCGAGTTGATAGATTAAACTAGGTCCGGTCGATAGTAATTCAGTGTTTCCAAAAGAATGTGATATAGAAAATGTATTGTCGACGTAGCTTATCATAATATATGTTATTATTTGATATTCTGCAGGTGTTTTGGTTATCGCTCACTTACACAATCTGTCTCACAGATCAGCAAACTTAGACAAGTACTTCTTTTGATAAATATTTTTATTTTAGTATCCAGCAAGAACAGCAAACATGCTTCTTCTTTGCAATTCTTATAATTCATATGCCATTGTCATCATATATTACTTCGAATAGTAATCTAAGATGACAACAAAAATCCAAAATTATTATATAATTTTTTATTGCTAATTTCTAAACTTATATAATATTTTTTGTAGAAATATATATTAGGAAATTGCTGCATTTTCAGCTCTTTTATGCACTTTATTTAATTTCTAGGAATTGTCACACATTCCGAATTGTGATAAATATCTAAAATGACTTATACTGTCATTCTGTTGTTTTCAATAAAGGTAATATAAATGTTTCTTTGTATGTTGCATCTGTATGTTGCTTTCACAAATATAAACAATATTGAAGAATAAATCAAATTTATTCGTTAAATTTCATAAATAATCATTTATTTTTTGTATGTACACAGTACAAAATTAAATTATAGTAGAATCTAGAGAATAGTTACGACATAAATATTCCTGATAAATCATTGATGCTACTTCACTACTTTGATTGTTTTTTTTTTTGTTTTAATTAGTATTGAGTTTTAAGGGATAGAGTGAATATTTGTGATGATTAATTAAATGCAAATTTAAAAATTCATAAATAATCCGGTGAGGTACTGACATTATGGACTAAGTAGCTACTTTTATTCTCTTCTTTCTCCAACTTATTTAATATGTTTTCGAAGAGTTTAGGTCGCAGATTGAAAGAAAAATACCGTAATATGCAGACAGATTATCAAAATCCATCATTTTCTTCTTGTCTAAATTGTCTGACTTTACAATAATGCATACCTCGCTAAACATGGATTTACTTTCTACTATCTTAGAACAACAGAAGTTCAGTTAGATATCGATTGTTGTTTGCAGAGTTTGTTGAAACCGTAATCACTTCTACTCTTCCAACTAAAGAAACTGAATAGTGTTGAAGATAATAATCTGTCAAAAATAATAATCTAGTAATATAGTCTTTTATTCTCTTCTTTCTCCAACTTATTTAATATGTTTTTCGAAGAGTTTAGGTCGCAGATTGAAAGAAAAATACCGTAATATGCAGACAGATTATCAAAATCCATCATTTTCTTCTTGTCTAAATTGTCTGACTTTACAATAATGCATAACTCGCTAGACATGGATTTACTTTCTACTATCTTAGAACAACAGAAGTATTGAAGTTAGATATCGATTGTTGTTTACAGAGTTTGTTGAAACCGTAATCACTTCTACTCTTCCAACGAAAGAAACTGAATAGTGTTGAAGATAATAATCTGTCAAAAATAATAATCTAGTAATATAGTTGATATCTTCGCCGCTGACATCAACGTTTTTCGTTTACTGATTTCTAAATTTGTTTAAAGATAAAAAGAAGTAAAAAAAGAAAAATCAAAGAAAAATTATATAGAACTGAAGTATAAAGATTTTTCTGAAGATAACATTTTTTAATCATTATAAAAATTTAAAAAATACAATATTTTTTTAAACGATCTTTTCTGATAAACATTGCTGATTTTTGATCAAATTAATATTAAAAGATGCTAATTAAAGATGCTTAGAATAATTATATTCAGTTTCTTATTAAATTAGATATTCATAGATTAGGCTAAGGAAACAGAATTATTTAATCGCGATTTAATAATAAGATCTAAAACAAATATCAATATTTCATACGAAATTCAATCTCTACATCAGTTAAAATCTTGAAAAGAGCCTTTGTGAATATTTGGAACCATATTCCAACATTTATTTTGTAAAGAGTTGGATTTATATACAATTTGACCCCGTTTAACGCGGGGGATACGTTACAAGGAAACAAAGCGCTAAATGAAACAGCGTTAAACGAGGTCATTTTAACACATAAATAATGAGGATAGGTGAAACAGGACAGTGAATAAAAAATAATGTATATAGCGATTTTTAATTTTATTTTGTAACATGAATTATTACTATGGTATTACATTAATTATAGGCACATTTTATTGCTAATGTCGATTTGAATTCATAAATCATTCATGTAAAATTCTTAAAATTAAGAAATAAAAAGTTTTAAGAACAAAAAGCAGTAATCAGATTGCAATAAACTATAAAAAAAGCCTTAAGAACAAAAAGCAGTAATCAGATTGCAGTAAGCTATAAACAATGAAAAAAGTTTTAAGAACGAAAAGCAGTAATCAGATTGCAGTAAACTATAAACAACTCAAAAATATTAGATGAAAGAAAAACGTTCTAACTTGAAGAAACTACAGTTTAAAGTGGCAGCATTCAAGTTAAAACTAAAATGGGATAATTGTTATTTTTATTAGTTGCAAAATGATATTTTATTTTATTTTAAAGGACAAGGGCTTAACTCAAAGGTATAGCCATAGTTGAAAAGGAAGTGAGAAGAGTCAAGTTATAGCGAAAAGGATCTTGCTGAAGGAGTGAGCTCACTAGGGGGAAAATAGGGTGGGAAGCAACCAGCACCAGGAAGGTTTATGCGTCCCGCATCAGCGATTATTAAGACCAATTAAAAAAAAGAATACATTGGAGTAAATAAGTTGTGGGAGTAAAGTTACATTGTTGCTATTTGCAGAATAATCAATATCAAAGTTGCAAAACCTTGTTTTTTTAAAATAGTACGTACTACATTCTTCTTTTTTTAGTTTGTTTATTGATTAGACTTATTAAATCATGAAATGCAAAGAATATTTTTGCTTTTGATTAATTTGTGTGATCCTTTGTTAATTTGTTAACATAAGTAAACTCAGTCGTATTAAAGATCATCCTGATTCATCATTAAGTGCAATTTTAGAGCGAGCAATGTTTTGCCTACCAAAGAAGGAGAGGGCGGGGTTTTGTTTGTAAACATGCGCCAACCCTATATACTAGTGATGGGCAAACTACGGCCCGCAGGCCACATCCGGCCCGTCACGACGATTTGTGCGGCCCGCGGTCCGTGCACAAGTGTAAGACTTTTAAAAAATTTTACCATAAAAATGTTAAATTACATAAACAAGCAACGTAATTATTAAGCAATATTTAATTAAATTTAGATTTTGTACGCTAAACCTCTCCTATAAAAAAATCTGGAGTGTGCCCACTCGACTTTCCGATATTTTTGAATATACAACCTATTGCTAATAAGTTTTTATCGATAGTACAGATCATGTGGATCATCCGGATCAAAGCAGATCTCAGAATAAAGAAAAAGTATATACTGTAATACATAATTATATCATACTATAAATAAAGTGCGAAATTTTAGCTTAAAAAATAAAAAGTGCTAAATTAATAAAAATTTTACACTTTCTTATACTCATTTGTCTTATTTTTTGTTTTTTGCATATTTTACGCCCCCTTCCAATCAGGGAGATTACTAAGGGGGCGGGCCAGTTCCAACCACGGGCTGCATCCACATCCGTGGAGGGGAACCGGATGATGAGGGATGGGGATCACCCGGCCGGGCCCAGTACCCCGAAAAAATCTGGCACTAGACCCGGGACGCGAATCCGGATCCTCCTGCGTGGCATGCCGATAGCGTTACCACTCGGCCATCCGGCAGCCCATTTGTCTTATTTTTATAAACATGTGAAAGGGGATAACTATCCTAGTCAGAATTAAAAAATGATAAATTAGCGTATTATTTGGATTGGCGCGGTGATCTCAAATTCGCAGTCCGTGCGCCATTTTGTGGCCCGCGTCGCATTTATTATAATTGCAAGAGCATATATAGAAGATATTCAGAAAGAAATGACATCCGTTTTTCATGAAATATTTAAAAATTACTAAACTTTCAAATATTTTAATAAATTATATTGAAATTCAATAAAGCATAATAAAATTTGCAAATTAAAAGTGAAAGAACTTTTTCAATACAAATCTTATCATATACAAAATAATTTTATAACTTTTGAATATGAATTATAGCATATTATTAAGGAAAATAATATGTAAATAATTAAATCATCTGAAAGATTTACTACTTTATCTCATACGAAAATTTTTCCCGTAACGCATTAATTTTAAATGCGGCCGACCAACCAATCAAAAATGTCTAAGGTAAATTCATGGGTAAAGTTAGTCAAAGCCCTCTACTGGTATTAGCACAGGTAATCTGTGGTATTAGCATGATTTTTTTTATAAAGTCGGATAATTTAACAAAAAATTAACAATTTCAAATAAATAAATAAATATCAAAATACTATTGAATCGCTTTGAAAATAATAATATACAGA
>AYEL01083797.1:0-74711 GCA_000484575.1 Olivierus martensii
ATATAAAAAAATGATTACGAAGCATCGTGGAAAATTTTATGATTCAATACAGAATTATAAAATAAAATAGATAATATAATAAAATAATAATTACAAATATTTATTTCATAATATCTTTTGTATTAATTTTATTTCAGATGAATTTATAGATTTGTGTATAATTTCTTAGAATACTAAATACTTAATCTCTTATTATTAAAGCTTAAAAAATAATTTTTATTTTTAAATATAATTTTTAAGGTACGACAATTCTTGTATTTCTCTAAATATCAAACTAGAATTTAAAGAAGAATTTCTCGCCATTCTAAATAGAGATGTAAAGTTTATTTTAAAATATTCTAAATAAAGATAGGACAAAATAAAATAAATATAAAAGAGTTTTGAACACTAAAATTCAATTTTAAAAGTTCATATAGTTTGAAATATTTCAGTTTTTTCTTTTAATTCCATTCTAAAGAAAGTTGTTCTAACTTATATCTTAACTTAATCACTTCCAGTCTTTCTTTAACTAAAGATTAAAGTTATGTGAGTAAATCTTTATTTTATTTCTTATCAAAGTTTATAAAGAGTATATTAATATATGTTCTGTAAGTTTATTAAGGAAATTTATAACAAATATTAAAATATTCTTAATTAAACAGTTTAATTAATTTTATAAACAAGTTAATTTGTTTCAAATACCTTAATTTTAATCTTGAATGATCAAGATAAAAATTTAAAGTTTTATATAACAGATATAAATATATTTTGTATTTTGAATTTGAATATACGAAATTCTTCATGCCAAATTTCATATCATTTCAATGGAAAAATATTTTTTAATTAAATAACAGTAAAAAAAAAAAACTTAAAATTAAACATATTTAATAATTTTTTCAAATAAAATAATTAAGTGAAAATGCATTATTTAGTGTTTATGAGAAATAGCAGATTATGTAGATTTATCTTTTCTTTTCTTTTCATTCAGCCAGCTGCTACACTGCTTTGTTACGTGATCTTTTTATCAAAATAAAAGATTAATAAGAAAATTTGTTTAAGAAACTTTACATAGAAATTTTAACAAATTATCTTTTGTCATCATTCACTCTACTTTTTTTATTAGAAATAAATTAAAACATAAAATGTTCCAATTTTATTTTATTTATAAAAAAGTATAATAAAATATTTTTTTAATTTTTCATTCGATTAAAATGTAATTCAAATGAAATACAAAATTTTTTCTTGAAAAATAAACATTGATATATTGATTACATCTTTTGATTGAAACAATTACTTCAATTTTTTTATAAATTTATGAATCCAAATGACATTTTATAATTAAATCTGTCCATAATCAGCTCAATCATCGTTTTAAAAATTATGTTGGATTAATGTTTACTTATTAAAATGCATATTTTGCAAACTATACTGGTATTTTTGATCAATGGTACCCAAATACGATCAATATTAAATCTTTTAATGAAAGAATAATTTTGTTTCGATCTTTTAAGAATTAATATAAAATTTGCATTTCAATTGAACATAATTAAAACGATTGTATCTTAAATATCAGTGAAAAAAAATAATTACATTGTGATGAAAGTTATGATTTAATACATTGCTAGTGCATTCAAAGAATATATTTCCTGAGATTTATTCAAATTTTGTTATTTAATTGGATACAGAATTTAAAAAATGCAATTTTTAAGCATTATTAAGCAATTCGTTAAATTTATTATCTATCTAAATTAAAAAGTTATCTTTAAGAAAGTCGAAACTGTACAGAATTTAATTAATTAACCTTTTCCGTCTTGTGTCATAATATTCATCTATAAGTAATGCAGAATCGAGTATAATTTTAAAAAAATGTTCGAGACAAAATTAAAATATTCAAACTTAATTACACTGTAAGAAAGGTTTGTGTTAAAATTTAAAATATTAAAAAATAAATAAAATATCGTTTATCTTTAAACGTAACTCTTGCATGATAAGAATCTAACATTTTCCGTCTTGTGTCATAATATTCATCTATAAGTAATGTAGAATCGAGTATAATTTTTAAAAAATGTTCGAGACAAAATTAAAATATTCAAACTTAATTACATTGTAAGAAAGGTTTGTGTTAAAATTTAAAATATTAAAAAAATAAATAAAATATCGTTTATCTTTAAACGTAACTCTTGCATGATAAGAATCTAAATAACGTTAATTATATTACTTCCATCTTATTATTGTCTAATTAGATATAGTACCGAGGATACGACTAAAAACACTCTTGATAATTAAACAGAAATTAAAGCTTAAAGTGTTTACTAGTGAAAGACAAACTTTATAATTTAAAGCATTTATTTAAAATGTTAATCATTAAATATGAATGCTTGGTAAATCATTTATGATAATTGATATCATTCTACTTACTATTATTATATCAACCATGTATCGATTTAAAACGAATTTATATTAACAGTATGCATTGACATCGAATTTATTTTCGCGAATTAATAATCATTAATGAATCCAAATTATATTAATTTGTTTAACAGATTAATTTTAAATTTAAAACTTATATATTTTTAATTATATACAGAAAATGCTCATTTGTTATTATCTACATCTTATATATATTTTTTTTATATATTTCAACTAAAATAAAACATTAAAAGTATTAAATAGCATATATTATTAGCTAGAGAAAGCTAGAGGAATAAAAGGAAATAAAAAACGTGGTTTAAAACGAAAATAAACATATTTAGTTCGTCTGAAGTGTTTTCAAAGTCTAGATATAGCCATAGTTATATGTTTTGAATTCATACCATTCAGAATATAATTTTATATCCAAGCAAAATCGACGTGTTATATATAAATATCATTGACTCTACTTTGTCATTTTTATATGTTCAATATCATATTCTTCAATTATTTAATTCAGTGTTAGATTCGATATTTTACAAATAATTCTTAATTATAAACCAGAAAACAACATAATGAACAAGTTAATAATATATTAATTAAATTAAATATTAAATCCTATTATTATAATTTTAATGTCTATTAATGATTATTTTATTTAAATACCAGAAAAACAATATTTTTTTTAATCCAAAAAGAGGGAATATAAATAATTTTTAGCAGTAGTTTTTAATAGTTAAGCTACTTGTACAAAGCCACAATTTTATTGTATAATTTAAAACAAGTAAATATAAAAACGAACAAAGAAGAGATTCATATCACTAAGAAGTTTTCCAAATATTAATTAACTACTGGAAATGATTAATTCCTCCTAAAAATTCTACTATATAAAATATAATTTCACAAAATCATCAGATAGCTCTTACGAATAGAAATTCATTTGAATTTGCCATTTATGAAACTAAATTCACAATGGCAAGAATTAATTATAGCATAATGAAATTGTTAAAGCCAGTAGGCTTTTTAACATTAAGAATAATCGGATTAAAGTCGACTTAATCTGATAAATCCATAAAAACTTGGCAAATTAAATAAAAAAGTAGACAATACGATTTCGATTTGTATAATAATTTTAAAACAAAAAAAATTTAATTTGATTATGTTAATTCTAAAAACTTAAATAATTAATTAATGAACTTAATGCCATTTGAAAAAAGTATAATTCATTATGATAAAAAAAAGATTCCTTAATTTTAACTCTTCTTTATTAAATCTTCAGCATTAAACATATTATTAATAGATTCTATTTATTCTCGACAAATATTTCTTCATAATTTTCTTATAATGAATTTAAAATATCCAGAAAAAGCTACTAATTTATCTTGATAATTCTTTGCAAAAAAAAAAAAAGAATTGTTACTAGACTTATAATAAACGATTAACGTATAAAAATAACAAAACTTCCATATACAATAATCGTTGGAAGAATAAGATTTTTATAATAATTTTTTTTTTTTCTGATATTCTCATACATTCCACAAACTATGTTCATTGATATTATTCATTTCAACTGATCATGTCATAATTAGTTGATTATCATCTATATATTTAAATCACTTATATAAATTATATTAAAATATTTAATCTTATATAAGTACAGTATATATATATGACTTTATAAACCATGAGTATAAAAATTAAAAAAAATTAATAGAAAAGAAGTTAAAGTATTGGATTCCAATGTCAATAATACATTACATATATTAATAATTTATGCAGAAAATTATTTATGAGAGGTTCTACTAAGTTATTAACAATTATAATTAATGATGATTATATTTAAATCGTAAACTGATTCTGTGATAAACTATTTAAAATGTCTAATGATACATAATAAAT
This sequence comes from Olivierus martensii, assembly GCA_000484575.1. NCBI lineage: Eukaryota > Metazoa > Arthropoda > Arachnida > Scorpiones > Buthidae > Olivierus > Olivierus martensii. The sequence goes on from AYEL01083797.1 coordinate 4,288, forward strand.
TTGAACTATAGATTTACTGGATTAAGAGATTTAAAATAATCCAATAATTATTAACTGTATTGTTACAAACTATTATAACTGATTTAATTGCTTTAGTTAAATCTGATTAAGTTAATTCGGATATTATATAAAACCAAAGAGATTTAATTTCAATGTATAATTTTTTACATTTTTATATGGCGTAATTACTTAAAAAAATTATATTAATATAAATAGATGAAATATAAGAAAATTATCTTAAGAAAAGAGTCATATTTATCACAAAACGAGTGACGTTCTGATGAGTTAATATGTTTGTTTTTCGTAGTAATAAGTGATTTGAATTAATAATAAGAGCATTAAATTTTCAAAATTGTTAGCTAAATTATAAATAAATATTGCAAATTGGTATATTTAAAAATGTTTTTATAAGTTTATTACCAAGTTTTTGATAGAAATACAAATATTTTGCATTGTTTACGTTGAAATATCATAGAAAAATTTATATTGAAATTGGTTGAGAAGTAATGACCAACAGAACCAAGATTAAAATAAATTTATTAATTAAAAATATCAAGATTTAAATTAATTAATTTAAATAAAGATTTTTGTATTAAGATGAGAAGAGTTATTTGATTTTTACCAAACGGAATATCTTAATCCATGAAATTTTTAACTATAAAATTGAGAAATATTTGCAACCTGATGTATTTATTATATTAAAGAATCAAGAATGACAATTAATTTCTTAAAAATGATAAATCAACAAATTAAATTAAATATAAATCTTTTGTTTCTCAACAAACAATTAAAACATTTCATCGCGTGGAACCCTAAATATTCATATAATTGAATCGTATGTTCAGAATATATTAAATTCTTAATTATGCAAGAAAATGCGATTCATATTGATAAAAGCTAATGATATTAAAAAAATCCTCTTTTGAAATATATAGCTTTATCATTAAAAATTGTATCATAATAACATGTTCAAATTATGAAAAATAAAATATTATTCAGAAATAAGAAATCTTTTAAATAAAAGAAAAATTTACAATGAATTTCTATATATATTTTACATAATATATGCATCATTACGCAACTTTTATTATTGCATGCTTTATTAGGTAATCTTATTGTATATGCATGCAATGCATAAAGACAGTCATGATTTTTTGTTCGTATCACTTGCTATACTTTTTCCAAAAATTAACAAACATAATTCCATGATGTTATGAAATACAGTAAATTATTTTAATCAATAATAGATATCTAACCTTCTTATATATGGGGAGACATTAGGATGTTTCATTATTATGAACATTAATCATGAGTGTCGTGAGACAAACTTTATCTTATTTTTCACTAAAAATGCTTTAAAGGTAATGATGTCAGTTTCTTGATAAAATAAAATAATTTTCATTACATATTCTATAAGTACTTGACTTATCGTACTTTAAAATGATAAAGTGTTTTTTAAATGACTAGAAATATTTATTCGTTGATTTTTATCTTATACTTAATCCCACAGAAATGTCTATGAAAGAGAAAGAAACTGTTCTGGAAAGAATTAATCACTTACATTCCAAAAATGTCTCTCATTTTAGAATAATAGAGAAAGATAAAGATTCACGATTTAAATGTATCGTGTACAAAGTCATATTGAATGAAATAGTCACTTTATTGAATATCATAAAAATATATCAAATTGTTCAGCAGTTATCAGGAGAAAATCACAGACGTTTTTAATTTTACTTAAAAATTAGGCTTTAATGTCCCGAACATAAAATGTTGATTTCATAAAAATTAATCAAATATTTCAAAAGTTATTAGGAAGAAACTTCGAAAGTTTGAATAAAATGTCATTTAATATGACTGAAGATAAAAGCTTAATTGATGTTTTCGAGATTATATTACTAAATTTAATGAAAAAAGAAACCCTTTACTCCAATATATATGATATTAATAGAATACCTGAAAGGTATGAATATATGCTATTATTAAATAGTTGAAGCTACAGGATTGAAAAAGATGCTCATCTTTCATGGCGGGATCCTTTCGAATTTCATAAAATCAATTAAATAATTTAATAATTATTAGGGGAAAACATCCAGGTAAATAGAAAGGTGATCTTATAAGCATCATTTTTCTTCGGAGAATAGGCTAATAAAAGATTACCCATTTTCGATGCATTAGAGTGAATTGAAACTTTTTAATACTAAAAAAATTTCAAAATTTTAAAAGAAAAATATGCGAATAAGCATTTACATCATAATTATTTTTGACATTTGATATTTGAATTAATTTCAATTAGAAACATTTGAATTCTCAAAAACGTTTACTCATATGAGAATCTAATCGATCAATTATTTAATGGATATTAAGATATATTTTATTTGATATAAAAGTTTTCGCAATCACATAAATACTTGATTGATTAAAAATAAATTTAAATTTATTACTAAGATGCATGAATAAACATTCAAATCCAAAAAATGAATAAATAATCTCTATTGCATCAAGTATAGATATCAATGAAAAACATCATAAAATAAATGAAATTATTTATATACAGTCAATTCTCTTATTCGCGAATTCGACTATTCACGAAAATTTATTTGTAACCACAAATTCGATTTTCGCGAAACTTTCGCGCTTATTCGCGGATTCCTGCTGATCGGCGAAAATACTGTTCCAGTGTAAACTCTCTCTCTAATAAAAGAAATTGTTACCAAATATAGTATTCTGTGTCGTTTACTGGAAAAGTCTCACTAACTATTCTTGCTAATCCACAGACCGCAGGAAGTCAAAAGTCTGTTCATATCATCCACAGGTCCCACAGAAGAATGTGACTCTACGCTTGAACGCAACTTAAAATTTACTTCCTGCGCATTTGCTCCTTACGCCGAGATTTTAGAACTGAAGCAAAAAGCGATATAAACAGAGCTGACGCAGTTTTTCAACGCAGTTCAGAAAGACAAACAAGAGAGCTGCCACATCAAACAACTATCCACCAAAAATAAGATTTTATTTACTATACAGCTAGTGTTTTAAAAAAATTTAAGATTACTGTAATTATAATGCTGTATACCTGTATTATATTATACACTGCATATACTATAATTATTTGTAGGTGCTGTAATACACATTAAAAAGGTGTCTTTAAACAAAAAAAAAAAAAAAAAAAAAAAGCAAGGATGAAAATGTTGAGAAGAAAGGTTCGCAGAAACCTAACTCTATATTTCCCATAGGCATACTGGTTCAGTATTCGCGAAGAATTTACAGAACGTAACTACCGCGAATAATGAGAATCGACTGTATATATAAACTTACAAAGATTGTGTATCTATATTTATAAAGTGAAATGTAACGAATAGAAAAAATTGATAAATTATGGTACAATTAGAAACAAAATCTCTTCTTAAACTATCATTTTAAGCTGTAAAAATTCATAATTTAATTTATATTATTCCAAAAAATGAAAGAGGGTTTTCTGTATTGCTTGGTTCATAAAAATGCCAAGAAGAATGAAGATGTTTTTCTGTGTCTTTTTTAAAAAAGAAAAAAAAGGAATGTCTTCCAAAACGGGAAACCATTCTGCTTCCCGTTTCCTTCTTATATTCTTTCCTCTCTTTTAGTTTGTTTTGCCTTTGGATATATTTTCTTCACTGTGTTTTGCCAAAAAAGTCACACAAATAATCGAGCTGTATTCTGATTCTTCTTCCTTCATCTTGAATTGATGATAAGTAAAAGTCTGGAAGAAATTTAATTATTTTTTCTTTACTTACTTGATTTTTTATTTTGGCAATTTAAACTGTATATATCAGAATGATTGAAGATTTCTTTCGCTTTGAAATATTTTTCGTTAGCTCAACAGATAACTAATGAAACTTTCTTCTTACATTTATATAATAAGATGATTTATAATCAAATTCGATTAGTAAACCTGTCATATAGAAGAGCCTGTCTTTATTGTGAAAAATATAGCCATGCATGCTATTTTATAATTATAATCATACAAAAATTAACTATAAAAAATGATATGAAGATCAAATAGATTTTCCTAGAATTTTCACATATAAATCTAACATCTTAAATCTTTATAATAATTATTCTTATATTTAATTTTTTGATGCTTATTATATTAAATTATTGACCAAATTTTATTTAAATATAAAATTAATAATATGTTGATATTTATTAATAAATATCATCAATTTTACAGATTCATCTGTTTTGACAATATTTTGAATATTTTGTTAGAAGAAGCCAGAACAGATGAATTTCGGATCTCAAATTTTAAACTACTTAAATATTAAAAATTATTTTATAAATTATTATTGAATCAATAAAATATTAAAACTATTTATTTTATTATTATTCCTATTATTTAAAATTGAAAGCATGTCATTATACTTCTTTAAGTAGATTTAATGAATTTTGATTTTTGTTTAATCTATAATTTAATTTCCTTTTAATTAAATTTAAATTAATAGAAAATTCCAAAAATGATTAGACTAAAATTTCATATTACAGTTTTGTATTGTATTTCCAGGAATGTATGCATTTATTATATTTTTAAATATTCAACTGTAGTCAATATGAATGTCGTCGCGGCGCCACTGTTGCTAAGCCGCTTGCTTAGCATCCGCCGCATCATGAAAGAGAATTGTGATTAAATTCAAATTTGTGCTAAATTCACGCTGATATTAGAAACAAAATAATAAAAAGGAAACCTTAAATTAAACTTGAACGAAGTTATCATCTCGATATTCACTTTAAAAGTTTGAATTTGTATGTTATGAATCTCAGAACAGATGAAGAGAAGGAACTTTATCAAAATGTTAGAAGTAAATTGAATCAAAACATTAAAGATTATGTAACAAATTTAATTCGTAAAACTAAATTCAGCTTAGATGATGAAGCTGTCAACACAGATCACATTGTAGAAGATGTTACTAAATTAGCCTGTGAATCTGATGTTTACCAAAAACTTCGACGATCATTTTTAATGGATATAGTTAAACAAGATAAGATAACTTTTAGCCATAAAACAAAAGAAGATGATTGTGAATGGGAGACAAACCAGAATCACAGTTCTGCTTCTGTTAATTCTTCTCTTAGCAGTTCTCTAAATCAGTGTGGTTATTTGATTGTAGATGTTAAAGATATACAGAATGCAGAAAGATTGCTCAATGATCCATTGATTAAATCAAAATTGCAGGCATTAAACATACTTAACCGAATTTCTTCATTAGATCAACTCATATCTCAATCTATTTGGGTGTCTCTTGAATCGGCTCTGCGAAATACACTCTTACATCCAGTTTCAATAGTTAATGAACTCTGTTTAAATGTCTATATAAAGATGTTAAGTTGTTCATCTCCTTTGGTTGTTAAAGAAAGCTATAACAGCTTACTTCAATTTCTTTCATTAAACTGTAATGGAGAAGAAAATCAAGAAATGCAAAATATATATTTCTTATCAAAAAAAAAAATTTTTCTTCAAGTTTTTGTCATCATAAATAGATTTCAGCAATATATCATAAGAAGTTGGCTAAGGTATCCACAACACATTATTGAAAGTATGATTAATGATATGTTTGAACATATATTGCAATCACTAACAAAACAAGAAAAAAATTATAATTTTGTAAAATTTGTTATTATAGTTGATCCTGAGGTGAACTGGTTGAAAAATTGGTTGCACAGTAATCTTAGTAGGCAATTTGTCTTTAATGCAATTAAAGAATGTGAAAAGATTATCAACTGGATTTTAAATAATCTTGAATTTAATGAAAAAGTCAATAATTATGAACTATATTTTTCAATATATTTTATTGGAAGATTATTACGATATTCTCAAGGATGTAAGCTCATAAGTAACATCTATCTTGATATGTCCTTTGTTTCTGTAATTACCAAGATTTGGAATTCTTTGATAAAATGTGCATGGAAATTTTATAAAGTTGATGATGATTTCTTAAATTCTGCAATGAATGTGCTATCCAGAACACTTTATTATTTATGGGAAAATGAAATATTTAAGTGGCATATTAATGACAGAATTAATGTTTTGCAAGAATTAATATTTTTTATTGATAAATTCAAATCTACTGCATTTTCTGAAACAGTATTTTACATAAATCATTTAACAAAGATGATAAGTAATATTACTGTTATTGATTCTGTCAGAAAGGATTTAATGAATGAGCAGTTAAATATGCATAAACAATTAAATCATATGTTTGATTTTTTGAAAGATGAAAATCTACAAATATTCTGTGATGAAATATTAATCAATATTTTGAAAATATATAAGGATATATTATCTGTTCCACAAGGAATTTTATGGGCAAATTTAAATTCACTTGTTCCAGTTTTAATTCAAATTTTGCAAAAGTTGTTATTAAGAGAAAATGGTAGTAAAACTCCAACACCAAGTTGTACATCTGACAATATTTCTGAAATATCTGAGAAGAATAAAGCAACTGATATATTTCGGACAGTTTATACTTTAATGTCATCACCTATGGGTGTTGTTTTAATAACAGAGTCTGATTTTTTAATTGAAAGTTTTGATATTCTGATCAAAAATTATTTAGATATATATAATTCTCATATATTGGAAAACTGCAATTGTTACAAAGCTTGTTTGTTTTTGCTTACTTATTATCCTTCAAATAAACAGCTACTTCAAAATTTATTGTTAACATTTCCTAAAAGAATTTGGCAGTTAAGTAATGATTGTGACAATGAAAATTGTTTTGATACTGATCAATCTGTGTTTGATATTCCCATTATTAATCATTTAAAAATTTTAATGTTTACACATTCTAATTTTAAAATGTTTTATACTGATGCATTTTCAAAAATTGATAATTTAGATGCTTTTAAAGTATGGAAATCAATATGCTTATTTCCTTATGATGGTATAATATATAAAGATGATAATATTCATATTATTAGTCTATATGTTTTGACCTCTTTAATCTGCAATATAAAAACATGTCTATTTCTTCAGCAAAAATTAGATATTGGGAACTTTTTAATAGATCTTTTAAACTGTCATATTTCATCAGATGGTTCTATAATAATAGATGAATATTCTTTATTATGGAATCATATTTTAGTCAGATTATATGTGACAGGTGGTCCAAATGAGAAAAAGATTCCACCCAAAAAATTATCTACATTAAATTATAATTGGCCTTTAGTTAAAAAAGATTCTATTTATAAAGACTATTGGATTTTTGTTCCTGAAAATCATTTAATTAATCAGTCATCTCTTTCATGTATACAAGTTATGGATGAAGACAAATTAAATTTATACAAAAATTTTTTCATAAATCATCTTAAAACAGAAGGAAATATGTCTTTGCAACAACTAACTCTATTATTAGAAGAAATTGTAAAATATCTTCCTTCTTCTAATTTTAATATTGATTTTGACTGTCGTTCATCACTTTCTGATATATCAGATGATGAAAAGTTTGGTGCACAATTAGCAGAACATTATGGAAATAATTTAAATTTATTTAATTCAATACACTATGAACAAAATCTAGAAAGCATTCTTAAATCATGTAAATTATCAATAAATAATATGGAATGTGAAGAATTTGATATTTTTGTAGCTACAATGTTCTTATTGTTAAAAGGAAATCAAAATGCATGTTGTACATTCTTGAAACAGTATATTCAAACTCAAGCATGTATATATAATTGGATATTACCTTGTGAAATAGCTTTGAAACATGACAAAAAATTACAGTTACTTCATGCAATGCTATCACAGTATTTTGAAATAATTGTTGAAGAAACCATACCAACTGTGTTTTCTGCATTTAAAAGATCTGGTATCCCACCATCTATGATATTTTGGAATTGGACAAATCAGTACTTTTGGAATTATTTGGATTGGATTGATATATGTCATTGGATATTGTTGACTATTTTTGATGGTGATTCTATTTTATATTTTTCAGTTGCTATTTTTAAACATTTAGAACAAAATATTTTAAAATATACTCAGGAAAATATGTTACTAGATTATTTGAAAGAAAATCCTATTTCTGATTTTAAAGTTTATGATCATATAATGTTTATTTTGGAATTATCAGAAAGGTATCATTACAATATAAATCAGAATATATACAATATATTAAAGATTTAAAAATTTTGATATATTAAGTTATATTTGTAAGTTTTGAGTATTAAATTAAGTATAAATTTTTAATAAAAATTTATACTTAGCTTAATTCTTTTGTTGAATTATACAGTAGAGTCTCTATAATCCGACACATATGGTTCCAAGGCTTGTCGGATTTCAGAGATTTGTTGGATTATTGGATGTTCAATGAAAAAAATGGAATTACACAAACAAATGCACTCAGTTTATTAAGACTTCCTTGTCACTATTCTTACTATTCAGCTCTTTCACAAAACCCTTAATTTTATCCCGACTTTTTTAATATCATAAATGGTGGCTTGTCCAATACCATGAAACGAAGCCAAATCACTAAACTTTTCTCCCAAGTCAAAGTTTCTTAATTATTTCTGCCTTTTCGACCACAGTCATGTCTTGTTTTTTTTCACTTTTTCCGATTTGTAACATTATGTAAATTTAAATAACACACTGATACAGTAAAAACACTATTTTACAGTAAACAGTGTACTGAACTTAAAAATAGTCTGATTATAATGCTTGCGCAATGAACGAATAGTGACTGACAATTTATTTTACGTCATTTTTCTCTCTCACACATAGTCAAAAATAGTCCACTAAAAGAATTTGAAAAAAGAAAAAGTATTGCTGAAATAAAAACAGTCCATTAAAATTTTTGTGTCCAAAGCCAATAGAGCTTTTGCTGTGTTCAAATGCTCCTGCATTGGACTGGCAAAGGGCTGGACTACAGAGACTCAACTGTAATGCAGCATTTTACTGAGAAACTGCACTGCAAATGGATGTAATTTAATAAGCCTTATTCTAGATCAAACAAGATCCTTGAAGACAGATTTAACAGAAATAAATATGTCTGTAATTTATTCACTTGTTTAATTTAATTTTTTGTTTGTTGTATTCTTGCACTGTATTTATATTTATTTTGAAATAGATTATTATGAATATTCTAGATTGGTTTTTTGTTTTAAATTGTAGATTGTGGAAGAAATGTTAAAACAGCACTTAACATTGTGACCAATCATTGATCTATTGTGCACCCCTAACAGGATCATCCCATAAGCATTCCTGTCTTACACATGAAAGACCCGTATCTTCTTCAATGGAACTGTAAAAAGATCATCTGGGGTGCAGAAACTGCAACCCTAGAAGATAATACCTTAGCCATGAAAGGGCCACATTCACACAAAATATGAAAAGTTTCATCTTCTTGATACCATCTACAGTTGAGATCATGGTCTATAAATATATATCGTCATTTCATTTCGACACCATTGCTGTAAGATTTTGAAATCCCATCACTAGAGGCTATGTGTACCACGTAAGGCTCAATTCATACTTGTAACCTGACCTAGATTGTTGTTAGAGAAGTAATTTTATTTATTTTTTAAATTTGGCTATTTTTGGTTTAATAATAGACTTTCATATTTGGATGTATTTATTAATTATATACATTTCATATAATAAGAATCAATTTTATATGAATCTCAATATAATATGTTTAATATATGATATTAAATTATAAGTAAAAAATTTTTATTTTTAAAATAATTTTTTATGTTAATTTAGATTCAACGTACCATTATAATACTCCTGGGAATTATCCAAGGAATGTTGAGGGTTACAGATACACTTGCCCTACAAAATATCGAAACAGATTTTGTAAGAAAGTTTGTAGACTTCACGGAGTTTATTCGGGATATTGTGATTTTACTAATCAAAATTGTTGGTGCGACTATTTGAGAGATGAATACATCAAGTTCTGGTTTGCATATAAGAATCATTGTAAAGGAAAATTTAACAAAACTGTAGTAGAAAATAAACTTTCCTAATATAATTAATAAACAATGAACTGATTTTAGATTAATGTTGTTATGAAAAATTTATTGAAAAATCCTTTATATAACACTTATTGTTACAATACAAAAATCATTCCAAATCAAAACATCAAAATTTAAATTTTTAAATTCTACATGAAGTGTATATTAATTTCATGTATATATTTCTTATTTAATCAAGTTAATCAATATTTATTAATGATTAGATGATATTTATTAAATTTTTGAACAACGAACTGCTTTACTCAAATAACTATTGGAAATTTTATTTTAAAATAATACAGTATTTGTGTTTGAAATTGTTTCTTTTTTGTTTGCGTAACTTGAAATTTTAAATTAAGCATATTTGAAAAAAAAAAATAATAATAATAAAATTAATAAAATTGAATGTCACGATAAGTGATCTCAATACTGTATTCGATTTTATCAGTTTTTGGGATTTAAAAATGATCAAAATCAGATTTTTTTTGGAATTTAAAAATGATCAAAATCAGATTTGCATTAAGTTTAATTAAAATAATAAATTGACTCCGATCATTTCAAATATATTTAATTATTTGCGAACAGATCGTAGTATTAAGAATTTTATTTGGATCGGATAGTGTTTCGACAAGATATTGCTTCACTGTCTTTGAATATCTTTTCGCTTATTATATTAATAATATTCATGTCATATTAATTACTTTTATTACGCATTCGTCGTATTAATAAAGAATTTTATTCGGATCGGATAGTGTTTGGACAAGATATTGCTTCACTGTCTTTGAACATCTTTTCGCTTATTATATTAATAATATTCATGTCATATTAATTACTTTTATTACGCATTCCGTAATTTATTCAGAGATTTTATTCTATACGAATTAGTTTAAATTCAGAAATGCAACAGTGCAATTTCAAACTGAATAGAGATTATATATAAAAATTACTAACGTTTTCGGTTTGGGATCGTCCGTAATTCGAAAAACGTAATACCTAAACATCCTATATATATAATTAGTATATAATCTAAGAAATACTTTCAGAAGAACTTTAATAAGTTTCAATCAAAATACCGTAGTATGATGGACTATCAGACTATTTTATAAATACTGTATAAAATCACAAATCTGTTCTTCTCAAAAATATTGAAACTTGTTTTACTGCATATTAATTGAGTTTGTAATAAAATAATTAATATAAACAACTTTTGCTGTTAAACGAAAATTTCAAGTTTGATTTTTTTAATTTATTTTATTCTTTTACCATCTTGGATAACGCCATACTATAAAAATGTGCATGTTTCTCATAAATGCGATATTTAAGATATCTCATTTAAAGATTATATTTAAAAGAACTTTTTCATTATTTTGATGAAAGAAATTCATGGTTTAATTTTGTCCTAACTATTAAGGAACACACTGTATATAATATATACAAAATTTAATATAATATAATACAGGGTGCGACAAAAGTAACGCTCTTTTTTTTAACTGGAGCGACGTTAACCCACATGTTATTTTGAAAAAGGATGTTAACCTACAAGGAGTTACAGTTTGGGCCGCCAGTTCTTCCATGCGAATATTCTTTGATGGTACTGTTAATCAAAATAATTATTTACATATGCTGCAAACAGAATTCACTGTTAAACGAAAATTTCAAGTTTATTTTTTTTAATTTATTTTATTCTTTTACTATCTTGGATAACGCAATACTATAAAAATGTGCATGTTTCTCATAAATGCGATATTTAAGATATCTCATTTAAAGATTATATTTAAAAGAACTTTTTCATTATTTTGATGAAAGAAATTCATGGTTTAATTTTGTCCTAACTATTAAGGAACACACTGTATATAATATATACAAAATTTAATATAATATAATACAGGGTGCGACAAAAGTAACGCTCTTTTTTTTAACTGGAGCGACGTTAACCCACATGTTATTTTGAAAAAGGATGTTAACCTACAAGGAGTTACAGTTTGGGCCGCCAGTTCTTCCATGCGAATATTCTTTGATGGTACTGTTAATCAAAATAATTATTTACATATGCTGCAAACAGAATCCTGGCCGAGAGTTGAAAATCAAAATGACATTTACTTTCAACAGGAGGCGCCATTGCTGTAAGATTTTGAAATCCTATCACTAGAGGCGCTGCGTACCAGGTAATGCTGAATTCGTACTTGTAACCTGATCTAGATTGTTGTTTGAGAACTGATTTTTTTATTTTTTGACGAAAAATGACGATATGTTGTTTTGTGCCTGTCTGCAATTCAGGATATAGATCCTGTAAGGTAAAATACCATCTGTTCAAGGTAAAACAAGGAAACTATGAGCAGCTCTATATATGCTTTGATACCTGTCTGCAGTTCAGGATATAGATCCTGTAAGGAAAAATACCATCTGTTCAAGGTAAAACAAGGAAACTATGAGCAGCTCTATATATGCTTTGATAAATGTTTATTAACCAATGTATTACTCCTAGCAGCAGATGTGATATCACATATTTGGAATTTTATTTTTTATGAGATCTATAAAAATTTTCAAATTCTTCTAACTGTAATATAAGTTCTTGACCCTATTGTAACATATCTGCTACAATTTTTCCAATTACTCTTTCTACAATCAATTTTCATTAAATGTAATATAAGTTCTTGACCCTATTGTAACATATCTGCTACCATTTTTCCAATTACTCTTTCTACAATCAAAAATTTTTTCCAATTACTCTTTCTACAATCAATTTTCATTAATTTTTATAAATAGAAAGCAAATTTAGATTTAATAAATAAAATTATATAAAACTCATCACAGAAAAATAATCGAATTTCACATTTGGAATGTTTGTTTCGCAAATAAGAGAATATTTTATTCACTATTATATATAAACAAAAATGCACACAAAAATCAAAGCTCTAAACAGGATGGCTTTAAAGTTCTTATATATAAACAAGTTTCATATTTTTATTTATTTTATTTGCATTTATATTTAAAATACTCTATTCTTGGAAATTATATATTTCAGTTTTTTTAATTTAGGAATAAAAAACATCAGCTAAAGAGGGCCAATAATTCCTGTGAAATCTAAAAAATAATTCTATGTTGTTGTGATGTATACTTCTCTATATTGAAAATAAATCTATTATAAAAATCCCACTTCCAATTTTTCTATTACAGTATCTTCCATTGAAAATGCTAACTGTGATTGTAAAAATTCAAACATCTCTAAATTTATTTGTGCTAAACTACTAATACTAGCTTTTAAAGTAAGATGATTTATATAATTATAGTATATAATCTTTCAATACAGGAGAAAGATGAATCAGAACAGTAAATCTTATAGTTATTAAAATTAATCACTAAAAATTTTCAGTTACCAGATAGCTTTATTCCAATCAAAACAGTTCTAATACAATATTAGATATGAAATGATAAGTCAAGAAAATATAGTCTACTACCATTAATTTGGTTCAACTGAAATTTTAACTAATTACAGTGGCCTATAGCTTGAGTTTCAGATGAATTTACTACAAGATAATATATGTACTTTTATACAAGATACATATGCAGTATATTTAAACCCATGCAAACTTTTGATTGTTTACTCATTTATTCTAAAATTTTGTTGACATTCTAATAATAATTTTTTCCTCTAATAGGAAAGTTAGTGAAGATCTTTTCTCTACAATAGATCTGACCTTAATAACTGTCTTAATAAAACCATAATAGTGCGGAATTGCCATATAAGTTGACTTACATGATTTCATAAAAATTGCAGTAGCGTTATTGTTATACACCATATTCTATCTGTAATTAGCTAGATTTTATCTATTATATCATTTCTTGTAGCTCTCCAGGTCAATTTTCAGTATATTACCTATCATAAAAATATCCTTCAGTTAAGTTAATATTTTTTGACTTCTCTGTTTTGCAAGCGCAAGACAATCGACAGCCATTTCCTTGTAAGATACACAGAAACTTCTTTATAATAGGTATTCTTTTTTATCTTACTACATCGCTATAATATACCTAAAGTTATTAAAGATTTGCTTAAATGCTTAATACTATTTCGAAGAGAGTTATGCTGAAGTGACAATTTTTTACAATTACATTCGAAACCGGAGATAAGGGACAAACGCTTCCGGTCTTGGCGAAAAACATATGTTTTGTGCGTATTTTTCGTCGGATACAATGGAAAATTCGGCTATAAGGGAGATAATTTTCATTTTTCTGTATTCTTCCTTGTGATGACCTACTTTTCATCCTGCTTTACCTCAGCCGACCATCAGTGCAATTTATTTAAAAATAATAATATCATCATAAAAAGCCAATTTGTTGCTTTTTGTATTAATCATCATATACATTAATAGTCAAACGTGGCTGGATGTCCCTTTTTTGGTTGAACTACTGTACCGATTTCTATAAATAGGGTATTTTTTTTTATAATTGGTATTCTTTTTTATCTTACTACATCGCTACAGTATACCTAAAATTATTAAAGATTTGCTTAAATGCTTAATACTATTTCGAAGAGTGTTATGCTGAAGTGACAATTTTTTACAATTACATTCGAAACCGGATATAAGGGAAATTCGGAGATAAGGGACAAACGCTTCTGGTCTTGGCGAAAAACATGTTTTGTGCGTATTTTTCGTCGGATACAATGGAAAATTCGGCTATAAGGGAGATAATTTTCATTTTTCTGTATTCTTCCTTGTGATGACCTACTTTTCATCCTGCTTTACCTCAGCCGACCATCAGTGCAATTTATTTAAAAATAATAATATCATAAAAAGCCAATTTGTTGCTTTTTGTATTAATCGTCATATACATTAATAGTCAAACGTGGCTGGCTGCTGGCTGGATGTCCTTTTTTCGGTTGAACTACAGCGCAAATTATTTGTTGTTATTAATAATTTAAAAATTAAAGCATAGAAATTACATTGAAATTGTAGTTCCTCTAGAAAGACAGAATTCGCAGATGGCGCTGTAATGCAATAATGGATGCTGTTTTACGATTCCCTTATCGATGGATTCCCTACACAAATTTGAAGGTGTTTTTGTTGTTATATGCAATATTAGATTAAATCACATGATTACATTTCCGCTCATTTATATAAGCTTGATAATTTCTAGTATATATTAATAGTCAAACGTGGCTGGCTGGCTGGATGACCCTTTTTCAGTTGAATTACTGTACCGATTTCTATAAATAGAATAGACATTACATTGTAGTTCCTCTAGAAAGACAGAATTCGCAGATGGCGCTGTAATGCAATAATGGATGCCGTTTTACGATTCCCTACACGAATTTGAAGGTGTTTTTGTTATATGCAATATTAGATTAAATCACATGATTACATTTCCGCTCATTTATATAAGCTTGATAATTTCTAGTATATATTAAGTCAAACGTGGCTGGCTGGCTGGATGTCCCTTTTTCAGTTGAATTACTGTACCGATTTCTATAAATAGGATATCTTTAGAAAGGTCTAAGTTTTGGATATCTACGACAGCCAAAATTATTTGTTGTTATTAATAATTTAAAAATTAAGGAATAAAAATTACATTAAAATTGTAGTTCTCCTAGAAAGACAGAATTCGCAGATGGCGCTGTAATGCAATAATGGATGCCATTTTATGATTCTCTTTTGGATTCGCTACACACGTGTTCGGAGGTGTTCGTCGTTATATACAGTATTATAAAATTAAATCACAAGGTAATATTTCCGCTCATTTATATGAGCGGGTAATTTCTAGTAATTTAAAAATTATTGAAGGCTGGATTCTGCTTTTCACGGAATTACCATATGTGATACCGTTCGACAGATCTCATCAAATTGGTCAAAAATTATAATAGAACCATGGACGAAAGCGGCACCAATTAGAAGATATTTCGAAAAATTTATCTGAGAATTGATAAACGAATCATGTACCGCTACCATATTGAACGATAAGTAAAACGTCACGTGACCATCATCGTAATGCAGAAAACCTGCTATGGTTTTTTACGTTTGTTTTAACTAACAGCACCATATCTCAATAAATTGAAAAATTTCTCAAAAAAAATTATGCGTTATAAAAGACGTTTCTAGCATAACGCTTCAGGAGTTGCGTTACTATTAATAGCGATAAATCAATGTTTATCGATGCTAGCAAGTTACTATCGAGTGATGATTTAAATCAATATAAAGTTATTTTATCACGTGATCGTATTTTTATATACCATTATGTTCTATTTTTAGACGTGTCAAGTTTGCTTTCAACTGATCACGCCACGCGTGCATGTGTTTAGTTTGATATAAAATAGTTTAAAAAAATGAGCCTCAACTGGTCTGAAAATGTGATGCTAAAATTTTTAGAACTGTATCATAAGCATGATTGTCTTTGGAACCACCGACTAGATAAATATAAAAATAAAGATGCTAGAGAAAATGCTTTGGGTTCTATTGTCAAAGAAATGGAAATTGCTGGCTTACTATTGCTGATGTGCCTTCAGCAAAGTTTCTGATGCTTCCAATCGATTTCTTCTTAAAACCCATTGCCTCACCCAAAAACGACGTTTCTTACGATTTTTGCTCATGTTAAATAAAATTGTTTTTAGTTCTTCTTTTAACAAAAATGTTAGTATCTGCACAACTTCACTCACAATTGCTTTTGACGCCATTTTAAAACTGAAACTGTTGATCAGTTTCTATTGAAATGTGTAAACAAAAACTGATTGAAGTCATATTCAACTTTTGTAACTTGATTCGTAAGAACGCGCCTTTTGCGGATATGTCACAGAGGCATCTTCATAAACTACTAAGGGTAATGAAACAGCAAAACCGGTCAGATATATCTATATTTCTTCTTCTAATTTCCTCTCCTGGGGTTCTATGATCTTTTTCATTGATCGCAACCCGCTATATGTAAAATGGTTCGAGGCAGTCATGCCCACCGGATGGTCCTGTGTATGGGGTCCCATCGCATGCCCTTCTGCCAACAGTCTCGGTTCTGTTTAGGGACCGCAAATGAGCCCCACTGACGGATGCGATAATCGCCGAATGATATAAGGTGACCTCTTTAGTCGCCTTTTACGACACGTGGGGTCAAATGGTGAGTATATTCTAGCCCCATACTCACAAGAGTAATGTATCTGTACTTACGAACGTTGCTCTATATATATATATATACAGCGGATTCCGCTTAATTGGGACACCTGTTAATTGGGACAAAATGGCTTGTCCCGACATGTCCCAATTAAGTGGAATCCACTGTATATTGGCCTTACATTCACACTTCTAATGAACCTCTCGAAATGCCTTTTAACTAAAAAAACAACCTGACGACAGCATCGGAAGTCAGTATTAAGTCTATGGGATCCTATAGTAATCTTATTATTATAGTATTACTCTCCCATAGACCCAATACTGACTTCCGATGCTGTCGACAGGTCATTTGTATAACTAGCTAAAAGGTACAGTCAAACCTCTTTAAGTCGCTCCTCTATAAACCGCCACCTTCGTTATTTGCCTGATGAAAGCCAATAACAAATCTCCTCCTATATGTTAAAACATGAAATTCCCTCTATAAACGGCCACCTCACTAATCGCCAACCGCCATTCATTTCTGGAGGCAAAACCATTTCACTAATCGCCAACCACCACTCATTTCTGGAGGCAAAACCATTTCATTAGTAGACAAATCAGTTGTTAAAACCGCCAAAACAATCGAACGGCAAGGTCAACCAAAACAAATAGAATCACTAGAGAAGATGGCAATTAAGTAATTTATTTGTTAACTTTTATTAGACTGTAATCTCGCACCTGTGACTATTTACATCCCTGTTTTCAAAAGGAGCTATTCCAAAACTTTGAACGAATTTTTACAAAATGATCGTTTAAAATAGGAGAAGACTGGAGAGCCATAACCTCGACTTTGCGTATATATCAGTTATTTTTTTAATTTAGGGATAAAATCATCAGCTAAAAAGTGTCAATAATTCCTGTTAAATCTAAAATAATTCTGTTGTGGTGTATACTTCTCTATATTGAAAATAAATCTATTATAGAAATCCCATTTCCAATTTTTCTGTTACAGTATTTTCCATTGAAAATGTTAAATGCAACTGTAAAAATTCAAACATCTCTAAATTTATTTGTGCTGAACTAATAATACCTATGGGAATGAGCTTTTAAAGTAAGATGATTTATATAATTACAGGATACACCTAACCCTCGATTTGCACGACACTCAATTTACACGGTTTCGCTTTTAAACGGTTTCTAAAAGAAAACAAAAAAAAAATTTGGGTTTTATTTTGATTGTTTTGCATTATGCCCTAAATGAAAACAAAAAAAAAATTTGGGTTTTATTTTGATTGTTTTGCATTATGCCATTTATAAAAAATACACCTAACCCTCGATTTGCACGACACTCAATTTACACGGTTTCGCTTTTAAACGGTTTCTAAAAGAAAACAAAAAAAAAATTTGGGTTTTATTTTGATTGTTTTGCATTATGCCATTTATAAATTAAATGTTTTATTTTGATTGTTTTGCATTATGCCATTTATAAATTTAAAAAAGAATTTTATTTTGATTGTTTTGTATTATGCCATTTATAAATTAAAAGAGCGTTTTATTTTGATTGTTTTGTATTATGCCATTTATAAATTAAAAGAGTATCAATAAAATCATTTTTGTGGGTTTACGGGTTCGTAGAGATTAATAAAGAGTGAATGCAGATATATTTCATATACTGTAGTCCAATTTATTCACACAAAACAAAATAATCTTGTTTCACTATAAGTATAGTACAATTTATTCACACAAAACAAAATAATCTTGTTTCACTATAACTAAATATTCCAATAAAGACACAAAACAAAATAATCTTGTTTCCCTATAACTAAATTCAATACAAAATCATAAAATAAAATAATCTTGTTTCACTATAACTAAATTCAATACAAAATCCTACTTCGTATAGTCCAATTTATTTACACAAAAAAAATAATCTTGTTTCACTATAACTAAATTCAATACAAAATCCGCAACAAAATAATCTTGTTTCACTATAACTAAATTCAATACAAAATCCAATTACACACAAAATAAAATAATTTTGTTTCACTGTAACTAAATTCAATACAAAATCCGATAATATCTTATACAATAGTAATCTATGTCTTTAATTTAGAATAAAGTTCTTAGTCCACTTTCGCTGTCACAATTTATCGCTCACTATTAACTTTTATTGTCCAAGTCTCGCAGTTCAACTAAACTCAACTCACGCTTGCAGCTCGCCTATTTGTGTTTGAATTCTTTTATTGTTATTATTTGTACGGAATATTGTTAATTTGTTTTTTTTTTTTTGTACCGTATTCGGTGTTAATTAATGCTTATGTTTTCATTTTCAAAAATAAATTGAAAAAGTATAAGCATTAAATTGTCTCTAAAAATTAATGAACCAATCCCTTTTTTCTTCTTTAATGGTCTCTAAAAATTAATGAATCAATCCCCGTTTTTTCCTTTAATCCTTATCTCATTTTACACGGTTATAAAGAACATACCTTTAATCCTTATCTCATTTTACACGGTTATAAAGAACATATCCTGTCTAAAAATTAATGAACCAATCCCCTTTTTTTTCTTTAATTCTTATCTCATTTTACACGGTTATAAAGAACATATCCTCACTTTTCTTTACCTTCTATAGATTGATTTACACGGTTTACAGTTTAATTGAACATATCCTTCTATTAGAAGTTATAAAGAACATATCCTCGACTTTTCTTTATCTTCTTTAGATCGATTGGTTTACAGTTTAATTGAACATATTTATTTTGTATGAATTCTGCATCTAGTTTACAGTTTAATTGGTTAGATCGATTTACACGGTTTACAGTTTAATTGAACATATTCTTCTATTAGATTTACACAGTTTACAGTTTAATTGAACATATCCTTCTATTTTGTATGAATTCTTGATTTATAGCAGTTTCGGTTTGCACAATTTTTCCAGGAACGTATCTACTGTGTAAATGGTTTCGGTTTGCACAATTTTTCCAGGAATGTATCTACCTTGTAAATCGAGGGCTGAGTGTATGATTCTGGTTTGCACGATTTTTCCAGGAACGTATCTACCGTGTAAATCGATTTAGTTTGCACGATTTTTTCTGAACGTATCTACCGGGTAAATCGAGGGCTGAGTGTATAATCTTTCAAAACAAGAGAAAGATTAATAAGAACAGTAAATCTCATTGCTACCAAAATTAATCACAAAAAATTTTCAATTCCCAGATAGGTTTATTCCAATCAAAAATGTTCTAATACAATACTAGTTATGAAATGATAAATGAATTATTTTAAATAATGAAATATTTTCCTCTTTCAAAACTATTCTACTGTACATACCATTTCTATCAGATACAAAATTAAATTTCAAAACATTATTTTTACTAAAGGAGATTTGTATCATAGAAAATTTTTCTATTGATACACTGGAAAATTTATTTACTAGTGTATCAATAGAATCAACAGTGTACCAACCAGTATATTTATTCACCAGTGTATCAACATATCATCAAATAATAGTGTTTAAATAATCATGTGAAAGATTATAATGTCGCTATTATCCAGGATGCTTTATTTACCAACTTACATTAAAATGCAACAAGTTTTACTTCAAATGCCCATAGTTTGTCTGTTCTGATCCAGAAATTTTAATAAGTAAAGTTTTTTCATCATTTCTATGACCATTGTGCTCAGATACAATAATTAGCCCATCAAATAATTTATTATTATTTATTTTTCAAATGGAATTATTATACTGGCATTACTACTGAAATACATTTTCAGTTTTTATTTAAAAATTTTTTAATCCATTTTCTGTAGAATTAATAATTACAAAATCTTATCGTTAGTAACTTCGGAGCAATTAGAATTGTATTAATTGCCAACTAATACAATTCAAAACAACATTTGAAGAATCAAAGAAAAAACAGGTCACAACTGCAAAATTATTGTTAAAAATTGATAGTTGTGAACTAACGTTAAAAATTTTCAAATATTATTTTTTGCAAGATATGGGATTCGAAATCGAGGTCTTCTGGGTTGAAATCCGAAACGTTCCTACGTTGACAATTCCGCTGACCCATAAGCCTACTACTTTATTATACTGTACAAATCTAAATTCCATTATATTTTTTATATGCTGAAATTTAGAAATAGGAATAATTATTTTATACAGTATTTTATTTTTACTTCTATTCATTGACCTTAAATTGCAGTTGACACGTTATGTTTTCAGATTATAGTTTTATTTTTAGATATTTTTGTGATAGACATCCTTCATGTTTTCAGATAAATCAATAAAAAACACATTTAACGATCATATATTAGTACTTATACATGATTTTTGTCTAATTAACTTAAATACATACAAAGTAAAATCCATTGTATTTCTAATTTAGTTGAAAAGTGTTTTTGTCAACAGATGGCGTCACTTTTAATTCATTGTCAACAGCTGGCACTGTATTTCTTTCTTTTATTCCTCGAATTAGCTGGTGAATAGAAATTCTCTGAACAGAGTACCTATCTGTGCATTGGGATCTATCAGATTATACAGGATGCTGATGGACTGGCCAGGGCAGCTTCCCAAAATGCTTGAAATCAAATTCGCCTCACTACCATTGACAATAAAGATTTCCCATGCAACATCAATTAACAATAACTGCTAATTCAATAATTCAGGCAGGTTGGAGTTGCTGGTTTGAGTTATCTCATTTTGAAAAGGAATCGAACCCCGGCCATCTGTGTGGAAAATAAAAATGTTTTCATGCGGCCAGTCGGCCGATTGTAAAAATCAGTTTATGGGTATAAAATATTTAAGAGTTTATGAAAATGAGAGATAAAATGAAATGACAGTTTTCGATTCATTTCTATTATTTTCAATTGATGTTTTATTAATTAGACTTGGCCATTTTCATTTTCTGACCATGTCTTATTGATTATTAAATATTTATATCACTGATTAAAAGAACACGGAATCTGTTCCTAATACAATATCGCTAGAGTTTTTCAGGGGATTACAGCTCAAACCGTTGATTTCCTGTTTTCGTTTACAGATACGACTTTCCACTTATTTAATCTTTATATTATTAAAAGCAGTGTAAACTCAAATAAACAAGAAGAATGATTATCATGAATAGAGTTTCATATTTATATTTAATATGAAAACAGTTTCAACATATAGATTTCAGTCATAATAATTTTATTAACAAAATAAAGTTATTAGTTAGTAAATCTTAAAATCGATATGATTTTCTTTATATAATTATTTAAAATACTACGTATTAAATTAGATGAAGTTTCTAAAAAAATTTATTGTAATTTTAAATGGATAATTTGAGTTAAATTGTATATTCATTTATTTATGAGAACATTATTATAATATTGTTAAATTAGAGGCTTATTTTGCAATTTTTGTTATTCAAATTATATTACTGACTTCTAATTATAAATCTCAGAAAATTAAACTATTCCCGGTAGCCATTTTTTGTCAACAGATGACGCCACACTCCATTCTTTAAGAATACTTTGTGGCGGGACGAAACAAGCCCTACCACAGGCTGCCCACATCTGCGATGGGGTCAGCCAGATTGTGGAGAACGGAAATCGAAGGGCCAGGCCCGGACTCCATGAAAAATATTTTCAAGAGGTGGGCACGAGACTCGAACCCTGGGCCTCCAGAGTGGAAAGCAGAAACGTTTCCACGCGGCTAATCCGACCGACCCCGGTAGCCGTTTCACAACCTATCATAGAAGAAAAGCATCCATTTTAACAAAATATGGGCAGGGGCGGATTTAAGATGGTCTTTATGGGTTGCAGCTCATGGCCCTGTTCAGTGAAAGGACTCTTTCGCAATCAAAAAAAATTAAAAATAAAAATCAATTTAAATTAAAAATTTAAGAAAAAATATATTATACAAATTTTTTCGTATCTAGATAAAGTGTAAATCGTTGGTTGCAACACTATTGGATTTGAATAAAATATCAAATATCAATGTTTTAATGACAGTAAATAGTAAATACGACTGTTTATAGTTGGAAAAATCAATATATACTTTATCATTTGTCAATTATGCAAATAATGTGGCAATATCGAAAAGGGAGTGCAAATCTAGCTTCTCTAATACATGTTAGTTTAGCGTAGGTTAATTGGTAATAATTTAGTAGGCCCCAAACAGTGTTAGCCCAAGACCCCCAAAGTTAACAGTTCGCCTCTGAATATGGGGATCAACTAAGAATGTTTTATATTAATCCGCAGATTTTTATAACATTTTTGTAATATATTTGTATATTTTAATAGACTGGATTAACTGCTCAATCGTCTACTCAATATTAGTAAAACGAGATTGTCATTTGGTTGGCTCAGTTATGTTGTTATTTGGCTACTTTCGCGAATGTACAGTCAATGCTATAGTGAATTGACATTATTTTGATGACAAAACATATCCTATTAAAACAATGTCAATTTACTACAGCATTGAATGTACGTTCGTTAAAGTACCCAACACAACATAACAGAGCCAACCAAACGTTTTTCTAGCATATATCAGTCAATCCAATTAACGGATCCGATTCTAGCTTGTTTGAAAATTCTGCAAGTACAAGACAAAAGTCGATATCGAATAATCTTTAGCAGCGATCTGGTTTTTAAATTATTGATTAGAAAATATTTCTTTAGTATAAATGTCGTATTGCACCAATAATTTTTTTTTTTTGCTTTTCCAATCATTTAATTTTAAGCTCTGATAAAGAATTCGTGAAATCCTAAATTTAACAACTTTTTCTACAAATATATTATTCATAATATTTTTGTTAAAAAGTATATTTATTGTGGTAATATTAATAAATTTTTCTTGAACTATATAATTAACGTTGTATCTTTATTAGCATTTTATTATATTATTATTTACATATTATAGGAATATCACAATCGTTAATATACAGCATTTTATAATATTTTTCATTACAATTATAATCTCTTTTACTGTATTTTTTAAAGATTTATTCTTGAAGTTATTATGTTGCAATAGCTTCAATAAGAATTTAAAATGTAATCTAAATATTACAAAATGATGATATTCATAAAATACTATCAATATAATATAAAAACTATTTGCTTGTGATCAGCTAATATTTTATTGTATTTTATAAGAACTTAAAGTTATGTAGAACAACAGGATGAAGAATATCAACGAACTATTCTAATTTTGAAATGGTAGGAAATTTATTAGCAAAGAAACTATATATTTCAAAAGCAAATAAACCTAAAAATTTTTTTATGTCATGGAAAAAAATTTTAGATTTATTTTAAAAATGATGATTTAGAATTTTTTATATTTTTTTAGAACGATGAAGAAATTTTTAGATTTCTTTTAAAATGATGATTTAGATATCCTTGGATTTCCATCATGAAAACAAAGTCTGTCGCAATGGAAATTCAAGGATGTCTACATTTTAAATTTTGTTTATACTAAAGAATCAATCTGAAATATATTTATAATTCTGTTTTCATATTTCGTAGAAGAGGAATGAATTTTTTTTCATTTATCTCAAAAGATTTTTCAGATTTTTATTTTCCTACTTTTTTCTTCTTTTAGATCACTAACTTGTAAGTTCGAGAAATCCTAGGCACTGTTACCTGACACGTAGATTGGAAAGTCGCTTTATGATGTAAGTAACGAAAATGTAATTTGTACATTATAGTAAATAAAGTCATATATTCAAATTTTTCAGAGTATATTCCTAATTTCAAACTTTTTCAGTAATTCGATGTGATCTTTAATTCTGTTTATTTCGAAATCTAATGTAATTTATATATTGTAAACATAAGATATAAATAGCATTACAGTTACATCATGTATGAATTATATTCGTTAATTTGAAAAAAGTCTTTCGATTCAAAAAAGGCTCGCAATACATTCATATTATAAGCATATTTTCCATATTTATAATAATTTGTGATTAATTATTAAGATCATAGCTACTTTGTAAAATCAGAAAATCACCCATGAAATTGTAAGGTTTTTAACCCACTTTTATCATTTCAATATATTTTTATTTCATATCTTCCTTTATTAATATTTCTTTCTGAAATGCAAGTTTATATATTATATATTTTATTTTATCATATTGTTTGTTGAATTAGTGTATCTTTTATTAAATCATAAATTCTGGAATAATTTACTGTGCTAAAAAGTTTTATTATATTGTTATTACTTTCATAAAAGTAACAGGTGCTGTTTATCAGGATACTGTATTTACATTATATCAATATCATCAGAAATACAGAAAATTCATTTGTGATTAAGTGTTTTTAGATATATAAATTTTATTTAGCCTAATATAATTTATAATATGATAAAAATCAAAATTTATAATAAATGATTTATAGACTATTCTCTCAAAATTTTCTTTTATTTTTAATTTTATTTCGAATTGTCTTAATAATATACATTTAAAACGAATAAAATTTTAAAATACAACAAATAAATTATTTGCAACTTCATCATCAACCCAGTAGCTGTAGAAGTTATATCAAATACTGTATCTTTTCTATTAATATTTAGTACTTGGCTTATTAGCCTACTTTTTGAAAGAAAAAGAAACTTAACGAAATCACCTTATATCTGTCAGTTATCTATGCGGCTGGCTCTGTGTCACCAATAGCTTTTGAATTAATAAATATTCTGTATTTTCATGAAATTTATGATGATGTTTTAATGATAAAGAGCAGTTCTAAGCTACACCAACTCATAATTAACTCATTCTTTAATTAGAGCAGTTTAAAAATAATGGACGATCAAACGCATGACATATTTCTTATTATAACTCAAACTATTTATTGGAATAAATAGTTTAATTTTCATTTTTTAAGACAAAATTCTTTTAACATTGTATTGAGCTTGATATTAATAATGAATAAAAATCGAAAATTATGTCATAATATACCTGTATAAACTTTTTGGAAGACTTTAAATTTAGTTTTTATCTTAAACTTAAAATATAATGATTCAAATTAATATTTAAAATTTATTAATTATGCAAAATAAACATCCGCTATGAACAGGGAACCTTTATGAGTTTTTATTCATCAGATAATAAATCTAAGTTCTATTTTACATATTAAATAAGAGATACAGTCATTTCAGCTTAAATTAAAAAAAAAAAATTATAATTTTATTTCTAAAAATTATTACGAAGATTTAAATACGTATATTCGACTAATATTTTGCTTGTTATACAGATTTATTATATGATATAAAAGTGGTAGATTCTTTATCTACCATTGTTATTATTATTTTCTATTAATATTTCCAAATGATCTACATATTTTAGAAATTTTCAATAGAATTTATTAAATTTATGTTAAAATAGATAGAAAATTCGTGAAATTCCAAAGTTAAAATCTACTTACTATAAATTATGAAAGCAAGAAACAAAACTTTTCTGTTTGAAATTTTATTTCTGGCATTAATATTTTTTTCTATTCAAGGTAAATATTTAAATGAAGTATTAATATTATATATTCCTAAATTCGTTTTATTCATATTTACTAATATGTATTTATTTTTTCTCAGAATATTATGCCAAACCTGAAGCGAGAATTTGGAAATGTTATAGCCACTTCTATTGTAATGAAGTATGCCAAAATTGGATCTCCCGACCAGGTTGTTGCAATTTTACCAATTGGAAATGCTATTGTTTATAAAAATCAAGATCATCTGTAACCGATAATAATTTTTAATACGGAAAATATTTTTAACAAAAATTATTAACTACTTTTTAAATTATATCTACATTATTGTAATAATTAATTTAGATATAATTTTGCATAAAATATTTTATAAATAGTTCAATTAAATATAATATGTTTATATTTGTTCAGTCATCTGAGAACATGCATTATTTATAATATCCAGTGAAAAATAAATGATAAAGAGCAAAAGTGGTAGCTTAATAAACTGAAAAAGTAACTATTTAAGTCTGTTTTTAGCTGAATTGATTATTTTCCATCAAGATAAATATTTCATTCTGTTCATACTATAAAACTGAATTAATATTTCAGAAACAATTTGCAGAAAGAGATCTTATTTAAAAATTCTTAAGATAATTATCATCATCGCAGAGATCTTATTTAAAAATTTAAGATCCGAGATAGAAAATTCTCATGAACATATTTGTATTGTTATTTTTACGCAACTAATTTATGAGAATTGCTTTTTTTTGTAACTTTCTTTGTATTTATGAGACGATATCATAAAACGGAAAGTATGAAAATAATTACATATTTTTTTAATCTTTAAAAATTTACTTATGCAAAGAAATAAGAAATTAAAATATTTTTAAAATAAAATTAAATATTCAATCAAATATATTTATTTTAAAAGTACTAATAATAGTCAAAGTTTTCCTAAGATATTTTTATTGAAGTAATCAATAAAATAATTTTTACCTCTTTAAATTCCTCTTTAAATAAAGAGAAAAAATTGTTATATCATCTAGTTACGAACATTCGTACTTACGAACGTGATATTTCATTTTCAAATTTCCCGAAATTTCAAAAACTCTTCAATAATTTTAAATATGATAGCAAAATACTCTTGTAATCAATATAATGTAAAATTATATAGTACACCTATCCCTCGATTTGCACAGTACTCAATTTACACAGTTTCGCTTTTACACGGGTGAGTTAAAAAATTGGAAATTTATGCATTATCCTCAATGGGAAAAAATAATAAAAAAAATTATACTATTATAAAATTTTAAAAATTGCTAATAATAATTTTAAAACACAATTTTTGTGAATTTAAACTATAAAAATCATATTCTTCACCAGCGAATTTTTTTATGAATAATATTATAATATTGAATAAACTTACTGTAATTTTTTTCTTCCAAATATTCAAATTTTGAATGCATAAAGTTAATATTTAATATCACGTTTCAATACTTTTCTAATTTTAATACGAAGTCGAAACGATTCAAAATTTTTAATAATAAAGTTTCAAAAAATAGCGAAACGGCCCTGAAACGAAGTATCATTAGCTTGATTACATATTTTCTGTGTTATAATAATATAATATGCTTCATAATGGATAATGTATAATTATATCTAGAACGTAATTAAGAAATAAAATAATAATATCTGATGAAAAATAAATAAGAAAAATAATTATAAAAATGGAATTTATTAATAATGCATTATACTACAATTTTAATGTAATGAAAAATAAATAAGAAGAAAAATAATTATAAAAATGGAATTTATTAATAATGCATTATACTACAATTTTAATGATGATGCATTAGTTATAAACTCATTTTTAAAGTTTAATAATTAATAAAGATATCAGTTCATTAACAAATAAAAATTTATAGCGTTTTGCTCGTACTTTTAAAATATTTTAATCAAAATTGTTAGTAGATACAAAATTGCATTATAATTATCATTATTATTATTTTTTTATATAAAATTACGATAACTCCTATTGAAATAATATAGACGATAAAAGTTTATAGCAGTATATTAAGAAAATATCTGATAGTGTAGCATAAAAAAGTGTCAAGAAAAAAACTCATTGCCTGAAGCGGAATATTGCAGAATTCTTTTTTTTTTCCTCTTTTACTTTTCTATTCCCATCTAGAGCACTTTCCCGACCAACCTCTGAGGATTTTATCAATTCCAATGATAATCTCTAGATACAAAATAATAAAAAAAAAGTTCTTTTCTTTTTATTTATACCTATACATTTTTCAATTTTGTGATAGATCCCATGACATTCGCGGAGGCACCGGCGCTACATCTGAAGTTAGATTCGAACCGTTTGTCAGCCCGCCACCGCAGATGGCTGGTATATGATGGATGGAATCCTTCGTTACGTGTTAGATTCGAGCCGTTTGTCAGCCCGCCACCGCAGATGGCTGGTATATGATGGATGGAATCCTTCGTTACGTCAGATTGACCTGGAAATAAACTCCTTTCATTCTCTCCAAACTGATTGCTTTTCTTTCACACGTCAGATTTTTGTGCCGAAAAATCTGAAAAACTTTTCGTCACCATTTACTAATTATCCGATTTTTCGAAATTTATTTTATTATTTTACTTGCACAATAATGTTATAATAATAATAATTATTATTATTATTATATAATTTACATAAATAATTAATAATTTACGCTCTCCGGTTTAAATTAATCGCGTACGAAATAAAAATAAAATTTATTCGACAAAAATTATTCATAATTATTAGTTTCGTTATTCGACACGAGATGGTGTCGCTAGTTTGTTATTTTCGTACGAAAATAAATTAAAATAAATTTTAAAATTCACGAAGGAAAAAAAAAAATTATAATTCGATCAAAATACATAAAAATTAATAATAATAATTAAATAATAATAAATAAAAAAATAATTATGATTAGTTATTTAATATCTAACTTAAAATTTAATTCTTTAATTATTATTATTATTATTATTATTAATAAAAACATCAGATTATATCGATTTAAGTTAATTTTGCATCATCATAATTAAGTAACTTACAACAATATACGTAATTATTAGCAATAATCTTTCAAATTTAATTATAATAATTATAAGGCGCAATTATTACTTTATAAATCGATCGATTATTAATCGAATCTAATATTAAAAAAATTAATTTGTGGGACATTATAAATTATTGACTGCATCCTAGATAAAATTAGAGAATTCTGAAAGTTGATACATAATTATATTCCTTTTTTTTTTAACAATTTTGCTTGTTATTTATGGTATATCCGTGTGAACAGATCATACATGATTGTTTCGCTCATTAAAAACTTTATAAAGTTGTAATTTAAAATAGTGTCGGAACCAGTTAAACTCGAATTATCTAAATGATAATGGATAATAATGATAGATGTGGGATATCTAACAAATGTTGATCTTCTCCAGACACGGCTTGACAAATAACAGTCATCGAATTCTCTTATAATATAGTACTGTAGTTATTGCACTTGGGGTTACATGTCATTTAAAACCGCGATAATTCTATCGCGAACGTAAAAAATAAAAAAAAAAAATCTTTACTACGAGAGCATTAAACACTCTTGGAATTAATTAAATAGGCTTTTATGCAAGAATATTTTATAATTAATTGATTTATTTGCTTCTTTATAATCTCTTTTATCTTCGATGATGCTCTGGGTAGCGCTTAATGAAAGCAGATATTCCATTTAAAACCGAAAATATTTTTTAAATAAATTAAAATTATATAAAAATCGAAGAGGGGGAATAAATAAAAATTTATTTTATTATTAAAAGTATTAATGATATATTTTTTTTCGGTTAAAAATAAATTAATGTGGATTAATGTAACCTTATATGGAAAGTTCGTTCGAAGAATTTATTAATTTTTTAATCTATAAATTAATAAAAAATTTATATTTGCTTATAAATCGATAAGAAATTTATTCATGCAGTACGGTTGCAAATTAAAAATATTTTTAATCAAAGTTTGATTAAATAGTTATAATTTGTGGAATAATCAAGCAGTATTGATACCTGGAGGCTGGTCGCTATATATGTGTGTGTGTGTGTATATTAAACGAAAGTTGCAAAGTTTTACTGCAAATTAAACAGTTTTGCCACGGTTCTCTCTCTCAATGACGTAAATTTAAACTTTCTCTTTCCAGTTTGAAAATGAAGGTATCGATATTCTATTTACTCAAGTAAACATTCTCTTTGATCTAACAACATATGCTGTTCTATAATGTAAATATGAACAACGAAAATTTTACAGGTAACATGGAAGCGAACTGTTATTATAGAAAATTTGCATATGTAAATTGGCAGTTACTTACTTAACCCATGCGGAATTTCTCTTCCGATAGTTTGAGTTTATGTAAATGGCCTTAAGTGTTCTTCAAAATTATAAGCGGGAGAAAATATTACTGCCGCTTAAATAAGTCTTAATATTTATTATTTAAAACTTTCCCCCGCTATTTTTTATTTTTTTTTTTATTATAATGCTTTAAAAAATTTAGAAGACTGTAAACGGTTTCTTCGAGTATTTTTTTTTTCACATAAAATACTTTTAAAAAGGAAGGTACAAGAAAACCCTTTCGATTCAAAGCGAAGACATTTGGTATCTGAATTCTTTCCAGGCAAAACATAAAAAAAAATATGCTCGACTGAATAAAAATTCATGGAGAAGGATGAAAAAATTCTCTTTCTCTCTCTCTTTCAACTATTCGAGAAGAAAAAAATTCGGGTATGTCATTTTGTGTCACGTGGTTTGTGCTGCTTACCGTGTTTATGATAAATGATGGAATGGTCTTGTGGTCATTTCAAGTTCCTTTTTAGTCTTCGTGTGCTAGAAATTTTTCTACCTTTCACTAGTGGCACAAATATCGGTAGTAGTTTGGCGATAGGGTTCCAATAAGAGAGAGAGAGATTACAGAAAACTGGGACCCAAATTACAAAAAGAGATGTTCGAAACAAGAAAAGGGATTGGCTTCAGATAACCATGGCAAATCCTGAAGTAGGTAATATTCGGCTCTCAATGCATTCCGGAATAATGCAGGAAAAATGCTTTCATTTGAAAAGAAAGCAGCTTATAGTAGAAGATGATTCGAAATACAATTTCTATAATATTTTAAAATAAAATAAAAAGCATAAAAAATTTTTAGAGTATAAAATAACCATCTCATTTTTTATAAACTGTTTCAGTGGGTAAAACCAGCATTTAATAAACTCAAAGAAAACTTATTCTATCTACAAATATATCTAATAATCAAATGAACGATTCTTATCTAATTCGAATTCAATTTAATAATAATAACGAATAAGTAAATTAGCTTACTTATTATATATAACAAGGCTCTAGTAGGATTCTACTTTGACTGCCTCGCGTTTTCGCGGCGCCGCGTACACATATTAAAATCAATGTTAATATGCATGTGAAAGCACATTTAAATATAAATAAATGTTTTTCGTGATTGATAAAGTAGATGTGAATGTATATTAACATCCATTTTGTCAATCACGAAGAAAAGCGACAAACATTACTGCGCGCTATTACGCGACTTATTATTCATAGACGCGTCGCACTAGAGTCAGACACGAAAAGCGTGACAGTTAAAGTAGAATCTTACCATTAATAATTTATAAGTACCTAGAATTTAAAACCTTTTAAGTATTTTCAATCAAAATATAGCAGGACACTTGTTTATAATGTTGGTTCGATAATTATTGAGTTTTTTAAACAATCAAGTGACATATTTAAATGATTCAAGGATGGTCTATTTGAATTAAAGTATGTAAACTGATGACAAATGGTTGTCACTATAAAATTATAAATAATATTTAAAAATATAGAGCTTCATAATGTTACCTTATTCTATAGTCGATCATAAATTTAATGATTGTTTACATATTTTCTGAGATAAATAATAATATTCTTATTAGTCCTCTAAATGTTTTTCTTTAAACAGTTTAAACAAATTCAAATTTTATAAAAAATTTTTGCGAATAGTCTATATTTATGTTTAGAAAATAAACTCTGAAGACAATTGCGTATATAGTATTAAAGAAATTTATGTTCTTGTATTGGTTGTATCTTTAAAATAAAAAATACGCTCGCTGATGTATTGCTGATATAGTATAAGCAATTTCTTTAAAAAGAATTTGCTTAAAATGAAGATATAAAGCAAAGTTCAACAGTAATTTAGCAATTGCATCAGATATAAAAGCTCCTTAATAAATTGAATGCTGTTAATACATAAATATAGAAGAAATAAAATGCATAATTTTCTTTGTTTCATTCTGACATCAAAGTTATTGAAAGACAGTTTTGGTATTCTAATATAAAATTTTCATTTTTCCAATGAAGATGAGCCTACTTTCTACAAATTTCCATCCATTCATCATTTCCATTTTGTATCCTGGATTATTACAAAGATAATCATCATAGATGATTAGTAAAGGCTAATAATCTATGATGTAAAGGTTGTTACTAATAATTGTAAAGGCTAATCATCATGCGTTTACAATCATTAGTAACAACCATTACAATCATAGATTATTAGCCTTTACTAATCATCTATGATGATTATCTTTGTAATAATCCAGGATACAAAATGGAAATGATGAATGGATGGAATGCATTAATCAATCTATGATGATTATCTTTGTAATAATTGAGTATGATGATTATTGATTTTAATTCAGAATACAAAAAAGTTCTAGCCTTTAGAAACAACTATTTTTCTGAGTTTTGTATTTTCTTTTGTATATTACTTTTCTTATTGTAAACTGCTTTATGAAATTATTTACAATAATGCAAAATAAACAAGTTAATGATCAGATGTTTAAATGATGTTCGGAGGTCAATTGTCTTCCAGTGGCGGTGTAACAATTGGCCTCCGAACATCATTACAGATAAAGCACTTCACTATAATGAAATCATAAATATGCAAATTATAAAATTAATTTATATTTGACAGACTATCACACTATATATATTTTAATATTAATAGTAAAGAGAGAAAGGCTTGTCTGTAGGCTAGCAGGAAGAAGAAAATTCCTTCAGTTAAGAATTTTACTTTCAGATTGCAGAAACCAGTTTACGATATTTACGAACAAAAATTCGAAGTTTAAACGGTTTGCCATTTTTTTTTTCCTGTTACAATTTTCCTACGCTAGTATTGACTCTAATCTCCTGTATTCTTCTTCTCGATAATCAATTGAATTGTGTGCTCAAATGTATTTTAGAATCATAATAATTAGTTTAGTACAAGAATAAGTCTTGATTCTGTAATTTAGTTAGATATAAAAGCTCACGGTTCACTTTCTTCCTCTCATTGAATTAATACGTACAGACTACAGACTAAAAGTAATTCGTGATAACATTATCATATAGAACAGTGGTTCTCAATCTTTTTTCACACATTTTAATATTTTAAAATTTGGCGGCAAACCTAAATATTTTAAATAATAATTTAGATTTAACAACGAATTTTCAATAACAGATTATTGTATTTATTCTTATTACATTCAGATTATAGACACAACTCGTAAACGGGATAATTAAATGGCGGCCCTTATTAAGTTATAGCGCCACTTGCGGATTTTGTCTTTTTAGCGAAACTATAATTTTAATTTAATTTTTATTCCTTAATTTTTAAATTATGGATAACAACATAAAAAACTTTTGACTGTCGCAGAAATTCGACGGTTAGATTTTTCTAACGATACCCTATTTAACAAAAATTCGAGGGTTAGATTTTTCTAATGATAGCCTATTTATAGGAATCGGTAGGTCTGAAAAAGGGATACCCAGCCAACCACGTTTCATTATTAGTATATATGATACATACATATAATTCATTCTTAATTTTTCGCGGCACACTGTCAAAGATCTGGCATAGTATTTGAGGACCACTGATATAGATGATAAGTATTTGAACAAACATACTATCTTATACCGTAAAAGAAAGCGAAATAAATACAAAAGACTCGCATAATCTTATAAATCACTTGAATTACAGTTAATTAATGACAAATTAATTTAAAGTTTAATTTATTTTTGATAGAAATTCGAACGAATAATATTAAAATTTATAAAGAAAAAAAAAATGCCGATCATCTGAAAAATTTTCGGACAAAAGCAACCATTTTTAGATAAATACAGTACCTACTTACATTTTTGCAAATGCTATTCTGGCGTAAAAAAACTACTCCTTAGTAAGAAAAGAATCATTCAAAATAAACGAAAAGGAATGCAAAAGATTTCTCTCTCGGTCCTCCGTTATTACGGTTGAATGTACTGTATCTCTGAAGCGATCGGTTCTAGTTCCAATGATAGATATTTTGTCGAGAGATTGATCGGCAGCTAGGTGACAGTACGATAAATGGCAGACTGTTTACATTCGTATTGATAGGTTTTACAGGAAAAATAGTCATCCGACGGGAGATTAGTTGGTATTCAACAAGTAAAAAAGAAGTGTAACGTCTGTTTTTGACGGGATATTTATGGTCGATTTAGGTAATAAAGAATAGAGTTTAGGAAGTCTCTCCCTCGGAATGTCATAAGAATATAAATGGCTCCCAGCACTTTCTGATATATAGGATAATTCGAATATATATTCTTAAAATGTAAACTGGGATGTATTCCGAAAAGAAAAAAAGAACCAATTGTATTTCCTGTCTGTTGCTTTTGACATTCAATAGATAATTGGTTCTTAGGTAAATATTTGGAGACAAATAACCAATGTTTTAGTACCAGTAATCGAAAACTAAAGTAGAGTCAACTGTTCAACCGAAATATTAAATAAATCCAGTTCCAAGTTAAAACAAACCTAAACTTTCCTACTAACAAAACAGTATTATCATATAGCAACCAGGCAATTTAATGATTGATATTTATATATTCCTTTCTACTATTTTGATCAAGAGATAATTTGTAATTTTACTTTTTAACAGATGGATTTTTACGTTTGTGTAGCCATGTGCCCAAACAATAAACAATTTTCGATGATAACCATTTTTCAAAAGGTTACGAAAAATAAATTCCTGAATTATTAATAAATTTATTGAACTTTTAGCTATTTTTTTCATCTTCTGACAAGGAAAACTATCCGATATTTACTTAACAAACAAGTATTTATCCGCAAAATCTCTTTATAAGAAATTTCACAGGAAAAACTATAATTCACGAATCTTAATCTTGTTTACAGAAGGATTAATTTTTCTTTCTTTTTTTATTTTTTACAGTTTCGTCACTTATAGTTTTTCAAATTTCGAAGTTTTTCTTTAAAATATTTTCAATTTCTAAAAATAATATTATCTTTAACGTTTCCAATAAAACGGAGAAGATAAAAAATATTTGTTTTTTCAAACAGCGGAAAAATTAGCTTGTATTTAGATTTTATGTTTCATAAAATTTCTGTCACATTAATGATTAAAATTCGACATCAGTTATTGTAACAAAGTTTCCTGCACTCAATATATATATATATATATTGTAGCCTATATCTTATGTATGTAGCTAGCAGACTATATAAAGATTACAGCGAAGTACATTATCTTTGTCCTAAGATAGAAATTATACAGAAGAGGATTTTGTGCTGCTGACAGAGGGATGCCAACCACATCCTACTTTACTATAGGAACAGCTCTTGCTCCAATGCACCACTTCGCAAGACCCTTGTCGACAAGAGATTCTAAAGGTGATTGATGTAGTAATATCTAGAATTAGACCCCCAAGAAAGGATTTTACACAGTATTTTAAAGAATATTTGGATTTTTTTTTAAATTCTCTTTCAAAAACTTCATAGAAAATGTATGAATTTGCCATCTGCAGATGTTTTTAATTTTATTTTAAAATTGAATAAAAAGAAAAAAGTAAATGGAAATATCAAACAAAAATCTGATATTAATAAAGATTATTTTTAATAGAGAAGATAGAATATATACAGTATACATAAAAAATAATTAATTGAAAAATTTTTATTTGGAATTAAATATTGAATACTATCTTTAGAATATTTTAAATTTTAAATTAAAATATCATAAAATTAAAATTGGATACTGTATTCTTTTCTACGCTCTTAATATCATTTCAACGAATAATAAAATATTAAAGAGATATACCTTGTTTTTTGCTATATTATATTTATTAATCACTAATTAAATATTAAAATTATTAATTAAAATTACATATATCTTTAAAAATCGAAAATATAAACAAGTTTTTATTAAATATATATATATATAATTAAAAATATGATCTAAATTATAGCATATCGAATATATTTTAAACCATAAAGTGATTTAAAATTAAAGTGTAAGGTAAATATATGTACCTTACATTTTAATTTTATGATCCAAAATAAATTAAATATGCTATAATTTACATCATATTTTGCTATCCAAAATTTTTCGAAAAAAAAAAAATGATTTCGAGTACAAAAAAATTACTCAAAAGTTATTCATTTGAATGAAGTTCTGTATTTTAATTATAAAAATTTCTTACGCTAAATCTGTTATTTTTCTTTATACATTTTATAAATCTGTATGCCGGAGGTAAAGGGCACTATGTCCATTTTTTTTCAATATTGGAATAACGCTAGTAGTTTGATACACTTCACAGAGGTATAGGGTACTAAATCCTATTTCAATAAATAACAGAGATATTCAAAGGCAAACGGCACTATGTCCATAAACTTTTTTAAATATATTTTAAATTTAAAAAATAATAAACCTTAAAACATACAGTATTATAATTTAAAAGGCAATAGTGCAAAGAATAAATTTATAAGGGTTT
This sequence comes from Olivierus martensii, assembly GCA_000484575.1. Taxonomy (NCBI): domain Eukaryota; kingdom Metazoa; phylum Arthropoda; class Arachnida; order Scorpiones; family Buthidae; genus Olivierus; species Olivierus martensii. The sequence continues at coordinate 41,635 of AYEL01083797.1, forward strand.
ATTAAAAATATTCATTAACGAGCAAACTGGAAATAAAGAAAAACAAAAAAAGAATCTTTAAACTGCTCGCCTGTAAAATTTCACTTTTGTGACATTGTGCCCTTTACCTCCAGCATCCAGAAATTATCATTGAAATTTTCGTTTATACGAAGAAAAAGTTGTTGCTGGAGAATATAGTTTAACAAAATGCATAATCATCCATATTTTAAGATTGCAGTTTTCAAGGGTGATTCAACTCGATTCGTTCCTTAATGGAATGGCATCGTTTCTAAAGTAATTGAAAACATAATGCAAAGTAATGAAGCTATAATCATAGTCATTCCATGAATATAATTATACGTCTTAGGACTTCCTCTTATTGATGCAATTACCAATCGAATAAATACAATCACCTGTAAGAAGAGAAGAAAGTTCGTATTGGCTCAGTACTAGTGATTGTCTTTGCCAACAAAAATAGGATTACTTTGGCCCTAGAGTCACACAAATATGAGATTGCTTGGTCGTGATTGACATTTATTGGACGATCTCTTCTTGCAAATGATTGCAATTTTCTTTCTTCTATTTCTATTCCCTGTTATAAATATCTTTTTTGAGTCGTAAGTTCTTTTCTCGTCTCCATCATGGCGGTTGGAAGAAAAAACGAACTTTGTTTGTTTTTTTTGTTAAGCATAAACCACCGATAAAAATATGGAATATGCCAGAATTATAAAGAGGAAACATAGATTAGTAAACTACGTTTTGAAGTTTTAGTGACTTAAATCAGAAAATCAATCGAAGCTTAATTCTCCAAAAGCCGATTTACATTTCTGATACGGAGATCCTTAATTAGCTGTCGTGACACAAACTAAGTGGATTTAACATGTACGATGCAGAAGTGTAATAATGCCACTTGATTTCTGCTATGTTGGATACAATTTAGAAAGAGAAGCCAAAAGCCCAAATGAATTATTCGTAATCTTTCGACCTCTTCGTGTTATACAAGTTGGAATGCTGGTAATTACTATTTATCATTCCAAACATTTGAGATCAATTAGAAACTAAGTTTATTAAAATATACACTTTCGGCGATAAATTGATGTTAAAAATATGGAAAAATATGCAAGGCAAAATTGATATTTTATCATTATTTTCTACTCTGTTAATCATAGACAAATTTTGAATATAATATGGCATATATTTTATTTGTCTTTAGATATGAATGAATAATTGGGATGATTAGATTATAAAATCTTAAAAGTTTTCTAATATTTTATAAAATTAAATTTATTCGAGAATTTTTCCAAAATTTATTAAAATATTGTTTATAAATGGATGCAGTTTACATTTACAACCTCCTCGTAATTAAAATAGATTAAGACAAAATAATAATAAAAAATTTAATATTTTTAATTATAATCATCAACTATAATAATTTAGATGCTTCAATTTAATTAACTAATTATTATTTATTTAAATTCTGATTTTTTTGTAATTTTAATTATTTTAATTGCATGTAACTGAATAATATATTATTAATTACGTCGAATGGAATTTTCTGTGATTTAAAGATACGAAAATATTCTCCTTTCTTTTGAACTTCCAAATAAAAATATTTTATTTGAGACTAAAGAAAAAAAAATGTATAATTCTCAAGATTATAAGTCATAACCATATCTAATAAAATTACAATACTATATTTTGTACAGTACAAAATACAATTTTGTATTTTGAAAAAAATCAATAATATTCAAAATATTGATTCAAATATTACTTTTTTCTGTTTCGATGGATTGACTAACGGTAAGACAAAAAAATAGATACTAAGAAAGACTAAGATAGACTAAAAATGACTAAGAGAGATTAAGACAGACTAATGAGGACCTTACTCCTAAGAGAGTCTAAGAGAGACTTAATATATAGAAAAACGATATTCTGTATGTAACATATTTTATCCTAACTCAATATACAGGGTGAGCCAGAAGTCACTGTGCAATTAGGCAAGATAATATAACTACTTTCTACAATAAATGCTGGAAATGGTCTTCTCCCGCGTGTAGACATGCATCCACATGTTGGAACATGTCTGCAAAGACACCTAGACACGCGACAGTTCCAACGGAAAAATGTTGCTGATAAATTTGGTGATGGCTTCCTGTAGTTGTGTTGTTTTTCTCTCGTAAACAGTTTCCAGTAAAGCTCACAGATAACAATCTGGAGATGTGAGATTGGACGAAGATGGTGGGCATGTTTTCTCTCGTAAACAGAGTTTTCAGTAAAGCTCACAGATAACAATCTGGAGATGTGAGATTGGACGAAGATGGTGGGCATGTGCCTTTTATAAATACACTGTAAGACTTTATCATTCTTATTTATTATTACAGCATGTCAGGTGCATAGTAACTTTTGGCTCATCACGTAGTTATTTAATAATTTGGGTTGCGTTTATATACGCAAAACCGTGATGCAAATATATAATTTACAATATAATATATGCAGTATTTCACTGTTTTTAAAATAAATAAATATAACATAGAGTAACAATTCTGTCTGAAAACGATATTCTCTAATTATCTAGTAGTAGATATAACGTGATAATGTGAAGCATAATTAATAATTTTACTTACAAGTTTGAACCATACATGTGGCTTGTTAATAAATATCACAACCTTAATTTTTATTATTTTTCAAACATTTTTGATTTTTTTTATCATCGTATATTCTTCGATAGAATATTTTTTTATAAAAATATCGAATAAACTATTTTATCTTACGTTAAAGTGTGAAAATCATTAAATGTCAACTAAAGTAATGTCAGTCTTCGAACGAGAATGAAGCATAATATGAATATGATTTAACAACCAAGAAATACCACGAAAAAATCAAAATTATTCAAAATATTGATTCAAATATTACTTAATTTTTCTGTTTCGATAGACTGACTAACAACTAGAACTCTTAAACTAAGAATGACTAAGAGTGGCTAGGAATAACTAAGAGAGATAAGAAAGACCAAGAATGACTAAGACAGGGTAGAATTGACTAAGAGAGAATAAGAAAGACCAAGAACGATTAACAGAGACTAAGAAAAGCTAAGAGGAACTTAATATATAGAAAACATATATAGCAATCCTAAAAACAAGAAAAATTATAAAAACAGTAAGATAATTTTCCTTTAAATAAAATTAAAAAAAAGAAATAATCTTAAAATCATTAAATTTAACATAGTTTAACTTACAGAAATGAATTTTATTAATTTTTTATATTAAATATAAACATTTATTAAGTTATAAATTTTTTAATTAATGCTGAAACGTTTCATTGATTTTTATTAAAATGTGGCATTTTGTTTAACTCCAGATGGAATTCTTTTTCTTAATAATAAACATCAATAACTCTTCTGGAAAAATGAATCATTTATAACGCTTCAAAATATAATGGAAATCAATAGCTGCCTGTGAAAACAGATATATAAGATAAACTCGACAAACTAAGACAGTAATTTGGACATTCAACATACGTGATTTTTTTTTTAAATCTTGAAAAAATTACATATTTTCTTCATAATTTTATAATTTAAATCTTTAAAAAAAAGAATTAAATCGATCTGAAGAAGGAAAAAAAAAAGTGTTGCATGTTAATTAGAATTGGAAAGTTTAAAGCAAAAATCCGAGTTAAAGTTATTAAAATTTAAGTCAAACATAAGTGATACCTAACATCATTTATCTCAATTTTGTTTGATTGATGATTCGTATCACGAAATATTATATATCATGCTGTAAATTTTATATCGTGCTTTAAAATTTCTCAATAAAATATGTTTAGATAGTAGAAAAATATTTAAATATGGCAAAAATTCTTGATTAAACTCTAAATGGATTACGTCAATATGTCTAGAATAATTGATAATTTTTATGCAATCTAGATATATATTTTTTATATAATTTAACTATCCTGTTGTTCCCATAATTTTTTCATAAATTTAATATTAAATTATTATATTTTATTTATATTATCCATTTAATGTTATTATATATTTTATTTTACTTGTTTTGATGATGCGAGAATCGACTTAAGTTTACACTTCGCTGAAATGAATCTGTTATCAATTTTATAAGTTTTTAATTAAAGTTTTTCATTCGAATATGATCTTTTAATATAAAAGTGAAAATAAGGAATGCATTGAAAAATAAATAAAAAAAAAAAATATTTCAGTTGGAAAACGGAATGCGAACAAAAATATTTCTCTCATTTCCTCTTATTCCTCCGTTTTGTTTATTATATATTAAAAAAAATGGAAATGTTTTAATTTTATTATTTTAATGATTTACAGAAATATAAATATATATAGAATCCTAAGAAAAACTCAAAATATTCAAATTTATGACCAGTTCCAAGAAAAAAATTTCTTTCTACTAATATAAATCGTTTTATTGCAAACTGGATCGATTGGTAAAATTCTATTCGGTGTAGGGAAAATGGTGGATGAAATATTATGGCACACAATCCTTTAATTCTTTTGTAATATCCCTGCTAAGAAAAGCGAAAATAAAATCAAAAGTTGCAAATATTAAATATATGGTATCGTTTTCTATTCTTTCGGATGTGGCAGCGATATTTTTTACGTAATCTGTCAATTTTTTTTCGATTATAATATATTTTTCTTTGAAAGAATCCACCTCAGAACTGTTAGAAATTCAAAAGAGATTCGTGTTACAATCAATTTGTGCCACAGATAATTCCAATCAAAAGTCGTATCAGTTAATATTTTAAATCTTCCGATCATTTCTTTGTCTCTCTGTCTCTCATAATTTAATAAATATTCTTTGACATTCGCTGCATTACGAGTTCAAAAAGTATAAAAAAAAAAATATGTCGGATAGCGTATGAGAGAGTTTAGAGAGCTTGGCACACGCCAGTGTGAAATAATTGAACACTTTTACTACTTTTACAAAGTAAAATTAGCTGGTAGGAACGATAAAGTGTTATCGAACGAAACTTCAGTTCGTAATTTGATATTAGGATTCTAAAAGATTTAATGTTTCTAGAAATATCTTATCCTACCCAGTCTGATAAATGTACCGTTGGACTTATTTTGCATGTTATTGCATCGAAGTACTGCATTAAACCGACCGTTCTGTAGGATACTCTCCTAGAAAATGTATTTCAATTGGATAATAGATACCGTATCTTTCGACCCCGAGCAATTTCTTTAGGGATTTTATTTTATTTTTTCTCTCAAGACGAAAATGTTATAAAATTAATACAAATTATTATCGAGAATCTAAAGTGTTAAATGGTTTTACTGAGATTTGAAACCTGAATATTGCTGTTCTCGAAATGTTTAAATTTTATACTCTAAAACTATCTAAATTATTTAAGTTTATAATTAAATGAAATATTAAATAAAATTAGAGTACATCCGAGAGAAATAAATCGTTTAATGCATCAGAATGTTTTCTAATTAATGCACTGAAGAGAACTCGATCTTCTCTCTCAAATAAAATTCTCTCGAGTTATAAGATAATGTTCTTAATTTAAATATTTTTTAGTATAAAAATATTTTTGCATGTATGTAAATTTATACTGGGAAGCGATGTCTTAAAGCATTTGCTAGTATAAAATTTTAAATAATTCTTTTTTTTTTTTTTTCTTTTCATGTTAGGATATAGTTTTGACAAAAAAATATAATAAAACTGCACTTTAAGAAATTAGGTATGGTGTTTTGTGCATCGTGCTAAGATGGCGTGTAAAAATGCATTTAAATCTAATAGAAAAATTTTCGATATTTTCGATGCTTCTCCTGCTCTTCTTTTAATTCTAGCGTGCAAATTTAAACAAGATAAAAATAATTTTATATCATTTATGTACTAGTTATATACGAATGTTTAAAATACCGTGTATATTCGATTATTTTCTTAAATTTTTGTTACATTTTAGAATAATTATTAGACTTTTCGGTGTGATTAAGACATTCTTCTAATTTTCATCTTGTCCTTAGCAAGTTACTTTTATGCACAAATAAATGTCCGTATTCTAGCATATATGTATGCCAGAATAACATTATTATGTGCCAAATACTAGAATGCCAGAATGTCCACATAATGCATTTAATAATGTGAACATTAAGTGCATCATGCAGTCATTAAATGCATTTTTATGTCCACATGATGTATTTAATATCCCACTCGATGCATTTAATGTCCACATTATTAAATCCATTATGTGGATATTCTGGCATTCTAGTATTTGGCACATAATAATGTTATTCTGGCATACATATAAGCCAGAATATGGACATTGATTTGTGCATAAAAGTAACACAATGGACATTAAATGCATCATGTAGACATTAAATACTTTATGTGGACATTAATGATGCCCACCTGATTCATATAAATGCATTATATGAACATTTAGTGCATCATGTGGACATTAAATGCATCAGGTGGCGTTAAATGCATTATGTGGACATTCTGACATCTGTCCATATTTGATATAGGCGTATAGTATGCCGGAATGTGGATATTCTGGCATACTTTTATAAAACATATATTTCCTTTAAGTATTTAAAATTAAAAATAAGTTATTATAAAGGCCATTTAAAGAAAATCTGTAGCCATCTTAGACCAAAAGTTGCTATAATAGACTATCTCACTTAATTAAACTAAGTACCAAAATATGGCTACATCCACAATATTGATCATAAAAAATGTAAGATATTTTGAAAATTCATTAATATTTTGATTAGTAATATTCAAAATTACTCGAATTTTTCAAAAATCATATGCAGAAAATTATTTTAGTATTTTTTCTCTCCAGTAATTTCTTCTGCCAATGATAGAAAATTGTAAATTAAAGAAAAATGGCATCTTATCATATTTATGGACACAACAAGCCAATTAATTATAATTTACGCGATTAAAAACATAATTTAAATTACATCGAAATTATTTAATCGTAGATTTTATCTACATTATTCAGAACAATCGAGAACCTGATATATACATTCTCCAATCTTAATAATTGAAAAATGAACAAGAAATATTGCTTAACAGTTACGGAAGATATTAAAGTCACTTTTGGGAATGTAAAATTAATTACGTGTTGGACACTTGCAGAGAACAACAATAAATGAGAATTTTGAATATTGATAAATGGTTACATTTTAATAAACATCTAACTTTAAATTATACAAATAATGGATAATTCAAAAATTATTTATAGCGGTTAAGGTTAAAGTCATCTGAACGAGAAAATTTAATATTATAAATAATAATATAGCAATTACAAATACAGTAAACACTTACTGAATTTATAATGTTTCAAAATTATACTTTATTCTGCGTATGCTGTGATATTTTAATAAAACAATTAAAGGCAATCGTGACCACCATTATTAGTTAACGCAATTTCTTTATTTACGGAAGATAATATAATATGAATCAGTCTTTCCAGTGCTTTCATTGAAATTCAGACAAAAAGAAAAAAACTTATTTTTTTTCCCAGAGATAATCAAAGCAATCTCATGCAAGAAGTGCTTTAAAATGCTTTTATTCCAGTTATGTGTTAAGGAAATTATAATATTCCAACAAGCATTTTGGAAAGAATTAATCGCCTACTTTCTGAGCCTGTTCTTAATTTTGGAATGATTAAAGATACGGGATTAAAATATACATTATCGAAATCATCTCCAATTAGTAAAAATCTATCGAAAAATTAATAATTCCATAATTATTTGCAGGCGAAAATTGTACATTCACCATTTTTAAATAATTGAAGATGAGAGGTTAGTTGATGTATCATCAAGATCATCATCAACGGCTTGACTATCCTGTCAAATTTCATGAATATCCAGTAAGTAAAAGGATATATTAAAAAGATTAACTCAGAAATTTGAACGTCTGCCATTTTTAAATGGTTGAAACGACAGATTTAAGTATTGCGGCTTCGAGATTATCTTTGATGGTAGAATATGGTCAGCAGATTTAATGAAAATATATTAATCAGTTCAAAAATTATTAGTGAGGATACAAAACGAACAACATAGCAATTTTATAAGCTTCATTTTCATTTTTGCAAAACAAAATATTTAAAAAAAATCTTTTTAGAAAAGATCTTGCGATTTTGAAGATCCTAATTCTTGATAAATTGTTAAATTTTTCTGTATAAATGTATTTTTTTTTTTTTTTGCATAATATTTTTCTGAATTTATAGTTAAACCATAAATGATATTAATTACTAAATCTACATTTGTTTCATGTAAATTTTGTTTAAATTAAAATATATTATTGTTTACGGCAAACATAATTCTCATTCAAATCAATCCCACGGGACTTTTTATTATATTTATAATTTTTTTTTGTTTCATAATTGTAGTGACTTATAAGATTGAAAGTTTTTATTTAGGATTTGTTTTATATTATATTGAAAATATCACCAGTAGCTCAGATAATGATAAGTGAGACACAAAGAAAAATGTGTGCCATCATCATCTGGGAGATAAAAAAAAAACATTTCAATAGTTATAAATGTTTCAATTCAGTTAAATATTTATTTAACATAGAAATAACCAATAAAATTATGGTAAATTTTTATATTAATTCTATTATATACAATTAATTTGGAAACTATATGCAGGTATATCTCCTATAACACGATAGATATGTTCCTAAAAAACATCGTGTTGTACGAAACCCTGTTATGTGAGACGTGGAGCCAATACAAAAAGGAGAATTACGTTCAAAACTAATTAAGCACAAATAACTTTCTCTAATTCCACATAAGAAGCTTAATTTTTATTAAGAATATTAACAACACGAAACATAAAGAAAAATGTAAGTAATACCCTAAAAACACAATATACGTAAAACAAAAAGAAAGAAAAAGTATATAGTCTATATAACATTCACTTAATAATTATATTTTCCTTATCACTATTCAGTTAAAACGAGAAGGTTTTTTTTCTCTTTTTAACAATGTCAACTTCACTTTCTGAACTTTTTCATGCATTTAAAGTTTGTGTATCTTCTGCTCTCTTTACAAAATCTCCCACATTTAAAGTTGGTGTATCTTCTGCTCTCTTTACAAAATCTGTAATACATTTAAAGTTTGTGTATCTTCTGCTCTCTTTATAAAATCTGTAATCTAACCCCCTAGAAAACAATCGTTCCTTAACATATACCCAAAACAAATTTATGAATAAAACACTTTTCTTCTATTGAAAAATAAAAACTTACTTTTTATCCAAAAACCGAATGTTTGGAACACAAAATACTCAATGGTCGCCAATTAATTCAATTTCAAATCAAAATCAAAAATACACCACACATCGTCTCTCTCATGGTAAACTAGCGAAATTGCATTTAGTGACTAATTTTACCAAATTAATTCCCAATGATTACATTTTGTATGTGTATTGTGCGTTTACAGTGCGGATTTACAAAAATTAATGGAAATGTTTTGTGTTGTAGTAGATTAAATGTAATTTTCTAAATGTGTTAAGTAAAAACCGTGTTGTAGAAGTCATGTTATTATACGAGGGTTTATGCAATTTCATATCGTTTTTGAGGGAAACCGTGTTATAGGAGGAATATCTGTACTAGTATAGTTCAGGAGTGGCCAAGTTTCATGTTACTATGAGCCATTTAGGAGAATCCCAAATAGTTGAGTCACAATCAGTTTCTGGATTAATGAGAACCGCATCAGTGTTTTCAGATAATCTTAACTATGTTTAAAAAATTGTTAATTATATACGAGGGTAAGTCAATAATTGTCCTCAATGTAGCTATAAATTTTATTGCAATACAAATAGGAAACTTACGTTAACATCATTCTTCAACATAGTCCCCTTGCTTTTCAGCGCACTTGGTCCATCGTTGCACAAGCTTCTGATGCCCTCAGAAGAAAAGATTTTCGGCTGAGCAGCGAGCCACGCATGCACCGCTTCCTTCACTTCTTGGTCCGAGGTGAATCGACGGCCCCTTAATGCCTGTTTGAATGGACCAAACAAGTGATAGTCAGAAAGGGCAAGATCAGGACTATAAGGATGAGCCATTACTTCAAACTTGAGTTTCCGGAGTGTCGTGTTGTTGCACGACAATGCCTGTCCACATACCGCTGCCCACACTGCTGAAACGCTCCGGAAATTCAAGTTTGAAGTAATGGCTCATCCTCCGTATAGTCCTGATCTTGCCTTTTCTGACTACAACTTGTTTGGTCCACTAAAACAGGCATTAAGGGGCCGTCGATTCACCTCGGACCAAGAAGTGAAGGAAGCGGTGGATGCGTGGCTCTCTGCTCAGCCGAAAACCTTCTTTTCTGAGGGCATCAGGAAGCTTGTGCAACGATGGACCAAGTGCGTTGAAAAGCAAGGGGACTATGTTGAAAAACGATGTTAACGTAAGTTTCCTCTTTGTATTGCAATAAAATTTATAGCTACATTGCAGATAATTATGGACTTACCCTCGTATATTATATTCCACATACATTTATTTCGTATAGGTGCATACTACTTTTTATAATAAATAAACAAATTACAAATATATTATTTTTTAAAATTACATTGGTATTTTCTCCACATTAATTATTGATTTTCATGATATGGAGCCATATTGAAGGAATCAAAGCCATATTACAGTTTGGCCACCGTGACTATAGATCTTTAATATGTCTTATACAATAAATGTTGTTTATAATATATTAGATATAGTTTAAAATAAATTATTCGTGATTTTATCTATAAAACTTTAATTCTATGTTATATTATTCTTGCAACATTTTTTCTTTCTAATAATCAGTTGCGAAACGAATCATTTTTGTCTGTGATTCATTGATTCCAAAACGATTATCATCAAACACACAGGAAATGATGCTTCCTAAATAATGTATCGCAGAAATAATTCTCAATCACCATTTCATCATTATTATTATTTTTATCTTTTATATCCAGAAAATATTTTTAAAACATTTTCACTGCTTAATTTATTCTGGTAATTCTTTGAAAATGTCGTCATTTTATCTCGAACAATAATGAAATTCAGCAATTTAAAAAAAAAAAATAAAAAATAGCAAACTTGGACGGATACTCGTAATTATCATTATAATTTTTCGATTTATTTTTCTTCTTACAGAGAAGAGACTGTATTTTCAAATTCCACATGATGATAGTGTTTATATTTTGCACAGTTCTTCCTTATCTAGATCCATTAGATCTCGAATTTTAAACAAAATAGCACGATATTTTTTAAGAAGAGAGTGTATTTTCAAATTCCATATGATGATAGTGTTTATATTTTGCACACTTCTTCCTTATCTAGATCCATTAGATCTCGAATTTTAAACAAAATAGCACGATATTTTTTAATGTGGAGCATTCACGACTTTCTAATGCACAGATTCAAAATATAGAAGAATAATAAAACTTTTAAAGAATTTCTCATCTTTGGTATTTCGATAATCTCTATTATTTTAAGTACTGAAGAAAACCAAACTCTTAGAAATCATTCTTTCTGCGGGAAGAGTTCGTTAATCAACTTTTATCCATTTCGTTAATTCCAAGGAATTTTTTAATAATTTTTTAAAATTGATTTCCCGAATAAAAATAACTTATATATAAAAATAAAAAAATGATTAAAATTATAGTGATGTCCTTACGCATGAGGATCTTAATACTAACAGATTCCTCTCAACAAAGAATTTTTTTAAACAGTAAGATTTACGCTTGAAAAGTATAAATGGAAGTTTAACTAGAAATATAAATCACTCTATTGGGGGTATTAAAATATATTATTATTCATGAAAGAATTTTACTATGGCCTAACATTAAAAGTCCTCGATTACTGGATATAATTTGACTTTAGTTATATTCCATTATACGGGTAATTGATTATTTGAGCTTTACATTGATACTTAAGTACCGTGACTCTCACTAATTAGAAATTACCCTTGGGAGTTGGCGTCAAGTAATTAATAAAATTTTTTAATGCTCCAATAGTTTGATTTATAAGTAATTTCGAAGCCAAGCTTACATTGGTGTAGTTTTCGCACGTAAGCAAACCTACAATGTCCTAAAGTTACATGTTCGATGTAATCCAAGCATGGTAAATTCGTGGCCCGCGGGCCACGTGATACCTCAGCACTCTTTTAATACAGCCCGCTCTACTGCCATAAACATTTTTAACAATCTGCTCTTAACTACACAACAAAATCTCATTAATTCGAATAATGAATTAAATAAACTTAATTTTTATGTATTTTTCTTTATAGAATGTACTTAAATTTTTTTAAATTTTATTCTCTTATTAAATATTATAAACAATTTGTTTGAGTGTTTGTAATGTTGCCTTCTCAATATTAAATTCTCTCTTAAGCATCCTTCTGTAAGAATGAGTTTGATATCGTCGATGCAATCCATTGTTAATTAGACTAGTATAATCATCTAGTAAAGAGAGAGAGTAAACTCTTAGAAGAATAGACAAATCAGAATTATAAAATAATTAAATAAAATTATTTTCTGGCTATATAGTACCAAAAAAATCAACTTTAAAATTCCTTGGAATAATGAACTGAATAAAAGCTGATGAATGAACTCTTGACGCAGAAAGAAAGATTTCTAAAAATCTTACGCCGAAACTCTTTCAGAATAATAAATTAAGTATAATATGAAGAATACAATGTTTTTTTTAGCAATAAATACGTTTTATCATTTATATTAATAGTCAAACGTGGCTGGATGTCCCTTTTTCGGTTGAACTACTGTACCGATTTCTATAAATTGGGTATCTTTAGAAAGGTCTAATGTTTGGATGTCTGCGACAGCCCAAATTATTTATTGTTATAAATAATTTAAAAATTAAAGAATAGAAATTACATTGAAATTGTAGTTCCACTAAAACGACAGAATTCGCAGATGGCGCTGTAACATAATAATGGATGGGAATTTACGATTCGTTCTTACATTCCCTACACGAGTTCGAAGGTATTTTTGTCATTATATACAGTATTATTAGATTAAATTACAAGATTATATTTCCGCTCATTTAAATGAGCGGGCCAAAACTATTTATTGTTATAAATAATTTAAAAATTAAAGAATAGAAATTACATTGAAATTGTAGTTCCACTTAAACGACAGAATTCGCAGACGGCGCTGTAACGTAATAATGGATGGGAATTTACGATTCCTTCTTACATTCCCTACACGAGTTCGAAGGTATTTTTGTCATTATATATAGTATTAGATTAAATTGCAAGATTATATTTCCGCTCATTTATATGAGCGGGTAATTTCTAGTTTTAATAATTACAAATTTTGTAAAATGGAAACTCTCCAAGTGGAATGGTAGGTTAGACAAAGAATCAAAAAAATTTGTCTGAAAAGTGTCAAGTTCTATCGAGAAAAGAAGGCAGTCCGAATTAGTGAAGATTTATCGTGTGTTCATTAAAAAATCTGTATCAGTTTAGTACCAGTCGATTTATATAAATAAACAGTATTATTTTTTTTTAGTCTCGGAATGTTATCATTATTTGGAGTGCAACGAGATTAATGGATGAAAGAGAAACGAAAGATGCTAGACTTAAATTTTCTAATAAAAATTTATATAAACATTATACACTACCAAGTTTATATTGCTGATAATAATAGTGTTTTTTTAATATTAAACTTAGCTTTTCTGAATTTAATAAGAAAGTACAATAATTTATTTTTATAGTGTTTTTTTTAATATTAAACTTAGCTTTTCTGAATTTAATAAGAAAGTACAATAATTTATTTTCTGATTGATGCATTAAAGAAATAAGAATACTCTGAAAATTTTTATTTCGGTTAATATTTTTCTAGATCTCGTCACAACAGTAAAAAAAATAATCTAAAGATACAGTAACATAAAAATAATTCCAGCAAAAACAGGCATGCTTTAAAATAATTTTTAAATAAATTTTCTAATAATTTTCAGTAATTTTAGTTTGTCACAAAATAAAACTAAATGTAATTCTTATCCATACACATAAACATAATTAAATCAGTTATAAATTTTATAAAAGATATTAATTATATCAAAATAAAAAAAATCTTTTTAATCGGTTCCATAGTTAAAATTAGATTTGGATCTGTTTGTGCTGCTGACAGAACCAAATAAACATTTTTCAATATAAATGGAGTCGTTCAGATTATAAATCAATAATAATATATAATACTGTGCCATATTTTATCTAGGAATATTTTCATTAGAATTATTTTAATACCTTCCCTCATTTTTTAAATCTGAAAGATCTATTTTTACATAAATGTAAAAAAGTTAATTACTTGTCAGCAGAAAAGATCTTTTTTCTTCTTTTTTTACAAATTTAATTTTTTTTTTATTTAAAAAAAAATTTTAATACTAGTTTAATAACGCAATTAAATTTTGTGTGACAATCTAGCCTACAGAATATTTAAATTACGTTCATTATTGCATAATTATATTAAAACGTTCAAATGACTTTGACTTGAGTGATTTGAACATATGGAGAAAAATGGATTGAATAGTAAAATATTCGGAAACACATTCACTAAATATTGTATACAAAATACTATGTTTCTATGTGTTGTTCACTTTTCTCAAAAATTACGGATATCAGGGGAAAAATCTGTAAAATAAGTAAATCATATTATTATTTTTATTTTTAATTAAAATCTATAGTGAAAATTTGTGCAACGTGTGCCATAAATTGGTCTTTTATGTCCGAAGGTATAATTTTTGTGATGAGCATGGTTTTTTTGCTAGGATTATTTCCAGCAATAATAGCCACGATCTCTGCATGAATAACCTGAATGATCCAGAATGGAATTCATAGTCTCATTCCTTTTATAAGAAGGGCGATGACCTTTATCTTCGTTTTTCAAAATATTATAGACCTCATCATGAGATAGTCCCTAAAAAAGTAATTTAGCCATCTTGGGATCTACTTGATTATAGGATTATTAATTATTATTCGCCTTTTTTTCATAGATTTCGTGTAAACTGTCTGTTGATTATTCCTCAATTGCATTCAGACCAACCCTCTCGTTGAAATCACATATTATTTGGCAGACTCTATTAATTAACTTCGTTTCTTAAGAAAAATTAAATATTTTAGACTGTTTAAAGTTTGATTATAATAACAAAAGTCGAATAATTATTCTCTGAAAAATAAATGAATGGCATTTTGTACTGCAAACGGATTGAATTCTATTTGATATCATCTAAAGGGATAATCTGTGGCCAAAATGCACTATTTTTTGAATTTATCAGATCATTTTATTTCAAAATTTCGACTTATCTCTCGTTTATAATAATAAGAGATGATGAGGATGATGATAAAAATAATCATAATAAAGATAATAGCAATAACAGCAATGGTTGCTGCCTTTCGTTGAAATCACATATTATTTGGCAGACTCTATTAAAAAACTTCGTTTCTTAAGAAAAATTAAATATTTTAGACTGTTTAAAGATTGATTATAATAACAAAAGTCGAATAATTATTCTCTGAAAAATAAATGAATGGCATTTTGTACTGCAAACGGATTGAATTCTATTTGGTATCATCTAAAGGGATAATCTGTGGCCAAAATGCACTATTTTTTGAATTTATCAGATCATTTTATTTCAAAATTTCGATTTATCTCTCGTTTATAACAATAATAATAAGAGATGATAAGGATGATGATAAAAATAATCATAATAAAGATAATAGCAATAACAGCAATGGTTGCTGCCTGAGTGAGAACTGTTACAACTGTTGGTGAATAGATTAGAAAATACGTCTTCTTGTTTTTAAGTTTTATGTCATTTTTCGTCTTTGTCAGATACTGAACGGCAGGACTTTTCATGTCCCCATTGTGAGTTGCCATGCTTAGTAGGATCAGCTGTCAGAGGAAGGATATACTGAGTCAACATGCTTAGTAGAATCAACCATCAAATAAAGGATGGTGAACAATATATTTAGTAGGATAAGCTGTCAAATGAAGGATAGTGAACCAGCTTGCTTAGTACGATCAGTTGTTGGATGAAAGATAGTGAGCCAACATGTTTAGTAGGATCAGCTGAGGAAGGATATAGTGAGCCAGCATGCTTAGTAGAATCAACCGTCAGATGAAGAATGGTGAGCTAATATACTTACTTGTTAGTAGGATTAGCTGTCAAATGAAGGAAGTGAACCAGCTTCTTAGTAGGATAAGCTGTCAGATGAAGGATAGTGAACCAGCTTGCTTAGTACGATCAGTTGTTGGATGAAAGATAGTGAGCTCGGACGAAAGATAGTGAGCAAACATGTTTAATAGGATCAGCTGTCAGAGGAAGGATATACTGAGACAACATGCTTAGTAGAATCAACCATCATGTCTTCTTGTTTTTGAGTTTTATGTCATTTTTCGTCTTTGTCAGATACTGAACGGCAGGACTATTCATGCCCCCATTGTGAGTTGCCATGCTTAGTAGGATCAGCTGTCAGAGGAAGGATATACTGAGACAACATGCTTAGTAGAATCAACCATCAGATGAAGGATGGTGAACAATATATTTAGTAGTATAAGCTGTCAAATGAAGGTAGTGAACCAGCTTGCTTAGTATGATCAGTTGTTGGATGAAAGATAGTGAGCCAACATGTTTAGTAGGATCAGCTGAGGAAGGATATAGTGAGCCAGCATGCTTAGTAGAATCAACCGTCAGATGAAGAATGGTGAGCTAATATACTTACTTGTTAGTAGGATTAGTTGTCAAATGAAGGAAGTGAACCAGATTCTTAGTAGGATAAGTTGTCAGATGAAGGATAGTGAACCAGTTTGCTTAGTAGAATCAACCGTCAAATGAAGGATGATGAGCAATATATTTAATAGGATCAGCTGTCAGATGAAGGATAGTAAGCCAACATAGATATTATTTTTTGTATATTTTACGCCCCCTTTCCAATCAGGAAGATTACTAAGGGGGCGGGGAAGTTCCAACCACGGGCTACACCCATACCCATGGAGGGGAGCCGGATGATGAAGGACGGGGATCACCGGGCCGGGCTCAGTACCCCGAAAAAATCCGGGACCAGACCCAGGACGCGAACCCGGGTCCTCCTGCGTGGCACGCCGACAGCGTTACCACTCGGCCATCCGGCCGCCCCAACATACATATTAGGATCAACTATCAGATGAAAGATTCTGAGGTCGGTGCTATTACATCTCCAGATTTTTTAGAAAGGCAAGGACGCGCTCCTTCTTGAATGTTCCGAAATATGGACATATACACTCTGGAACTGAATCCAGATCCTCCAAACCTCAAGCAAGGGGTTAGCTTTGTAGTCATTCAGCTGACAGAAAATACCAATCGTAACTAAAAGTATTCATTACGAAAACATAAAAGAGAATATAATTAGATTCTATTAAAAATAAAAAAATTATACCTTTCTGTTTAAAGAAATCAAAATTGTGATATGTGCTACGAAAAAATTACGGATTTTGATTTGAAATAAAAAAACTAATGGAATCTTATTTTACAGTTTTTATTATACCATACTGTATTCTGTACTTTTTGAGAAAAATGAATGATATGTAGAAACATGAGAATCTACCATATCCTTTTGAAAATTAGGTTGAGTTATATGGATATCAATATTTTCTCAACTGATAATTAAATGTGACGACAATATAATATCAAATCAATTTTACGATTAGATTGAAGAAGATCCAGGATCGATTAACGCTGATCCTCATAATATATATAATTTATTGATCCCAATATCTAATATAATTCCAAGCTCAAAACTATTCTTAAATTTAAATAAAAATCATTTCATAATAATTAATATTCTCTCAATTTATAATCTATTTACTTCAATAAATCTTTAAAAAATAATATATCACATATTTTTATATTATTAATTCATTATAAGAAAGAAAAATATATCAAATTAAATTGCACGAATATTCACAATACAGCTCAGAATGCAATCTGGATGCTAGACAATATTGTGATATTTATTTATTGGTTTTATTTTGAGATCTTTTGACCTCAAATCATTTTTCGTATAAGCTTTTTATAGCTGGGGGATAAGTAGACCGTAACCTCTGTATGAACTGTTAATAGAAGAAAAGAAAGAGTGAAATCGTAATGTCATCAGCAGAGCTGATGTTCCATGGCGTGGTTCAGAGCGAATTCACTTTCATTCCATTTTTTTCTATTAGAAAAATAAAAAATAATTCCCATTATTTATATGTTTTCATTTATTATATGGAGAAATAATCAAGTTATTTAGTAATACATTCAAATCTTTCAGGTTTGTATGCAAATTAATATTTAAATACGATAATATTTTATATCAAATTATTCAATAGAATATTCAGCTTAAATATCAGATTATTATATTCATCTTATTTTCATTCATATGATTCTATGCTCTTTCATTAAAAATTCATAATACACGAAAGACTTTCTAACAGAAATAGCAAATGTTAATTTTTTAAAACAATAATTGGAGGAATTAATTAAACATATGTATATATATAAATAAATTCATTTATTTTTGGCCATAATAATTAATTGTTTTTTATATATTTAATTTATTTCTAGAAATTTCTTGTTCTCTTTCGTCTTTCGATAGTGAATATTTTCGAACTTGTAATCAGATTGTTTATTCTGTAATCTTCAAATTCTCTTCATAGTTTCTTTTCTTTAGATCAATCAAAGAAATTTGCAAATGTTTTTGTTGTCTTTCTCCAATATTTATTCACAAATTTTATTTTCTTACTGCATAATTCAATTTGCGAAAATTTATTCCTCTAGTACGACAACGGATTCCAATCCAAAAATTTCTATTAGGAAGTAGGCTGCTGCATTCAATTATTTAACTTTTGAATTATCCGATTTTTTTTTTCTACACGTTTAAACAGCTAAAAAAATTATATATATAATTTTTTTTATCTTTTCACTAATTAAAATTATACAGATAATTTTTCATTTATGAAGCTCTTACTCGATTTGGTCTTCGTAATTTCAAAAGAATAATAATAATAATAATAATAACTCCAATAAAAACTTTAACAGTTAAATTAATTAACTTGATTTTTACAGAATGGAAATTTTAATGAATGCAATTCTTTCGGATATAAATAGATATAATTATGGCAAACAAGAAAGTCTAACAAAATTTTGTTGTTGGTTTACTGCATAACAAGATAAGTGCAATCGAAATGTGATGGTCTAAAAAT
This sequence comes from Olivierus martensii, assembly GCA_000484575.1. Taxonomy (NCBI): domain Eukaryota; kingdom Metazoa; phylum Arthropoda; class Arachnida; order Scorpiones; family Buthidae; genus Olivierus; species Olivierus martensii. Next base: position 60,827 of record AYEL01083797.1, read on the forward strand.
GTGATTGAAAATCGAAATTTGATGGTCTAAAACAGCCTGATTTGTAGTGCCAACAAACGAAAATATTAAAATTTAATATCCCAAGAATGACAAATATCATATGACAATATGTGGATAAACAGATATGACGGACTAGCTATTTATCCACAATAAATATTACAAGCATATTAAATTTCCTTTTATAAAATAAAGAATATAAATCCTTGAAACATAATCATTAATGTTTACCTTTATTCTGAAATGGATTAAATATTTTCCAATGGCTTTAAATTAATTCCACTTATGGTTTAAAATATAGACAAGCCATCATAAATGTTTTCTCTTCACGTAAATTATTCCTAATTCTGTAAGAGCTTACGTTCAATGCTATCTGTATTTGCGAGGAAAAAAATTTTGTTTAAATATTTTTTATTTACGAATTACTGTTTTAGCTTTATCCATTCGTTGCAGAAAGTATCGATTTATCCTTAAGTCATACGAAAACATGCTAATTATTTTATATGCTATCATAAATAAAAATAAAGTAAATTCAACACTATTAAAATATTTTATCTCAGATTAAATATCGATATAATTATACAGTACTTATAATAATTTATTATTAAAGCTTATATTCAGATGTTCAGATTTTTATTAATTGTTCCGTTTTCTTACGAAAAGTTCTTTAGAATTTGCAATATGTTCAGATGGATAGGCAGTATTATTATGTGATGATAGATCAGTGAATCCAGGCTTGATTTGTCGTTCTTCGAATTCAGAATCTCCTTGAACTTCTTTGTTCCGAACGAGGTTAGCTACAACACTATATAGAACTGTCTTCTTGTTGTGTCCAGGCTGTCCATGGATGATAAGATTTGGCACAAAGTCTAGTTAATAAGTGTCTTTTCAGCTCTTTATTTTTTCTTCTATCATCACATAAATCTATTTTTAGATTTATCTGATGATAGATCAATGAGTGCAGGCTTGACTTGTCGTTCTTTAAGTTCAGAATCTCCTTGAAATACTTTATTCCGGACGAGGTGAGCTACAAGACTGTAGAGAACTGTCTTCTTGTTGTGTCCAGGCTGTCCATGGATGATAAGATTTGGTACAGTGTCTAGCGAATAAGTGCCTTTTCAGCTCTTTATTATTTTTCTATCATCAAATAAATCTATTTTTACTTATTATCCTATTTCATGTCAAATATATGAAATTCCTAAGTATACATAAACTTTAATGAAAATGTGCAAAATATACTTCAAATTTCATAGATTTGAAGTATATTTTGTACATTTCCATTTATTATATTATTAAACAAAGCATTTTTAATCTTTTCTTAATAATTGTTTTACATGTTTTGTTGTTAAATATTGTTTACATCTTTTATGCGTTTAATTTTTAACAATAAATGTTCAAAAAATCAATAATAAAAACTTAAAACTGTTAAAATGCATTTTCAGTTCATTGGCCACAGATATATTAACTATCAAAGCTTAAACCAGCATAAAAAAAAATCATTTTTTAACATTAAAAAAGTTTAGATATCAAACTCTATCTCAGATTCGAGCATTCTTCGAGTTTGGCACATTATTGGAAGCAACAGCAGAAAATTCAAAAGTTTGTTGAAGTAATAAAAACAAACTGTATTCTAACAAGTAGAACTAAAACAGACCATATATATTATTGAAATAATGCATTTCAATCAAAGAAATTGGGAATAAAAATAGATATGATGCTAGTAGAAGATTTAATTGGGAGTATTCCATCTGCATTTGTAATGATGAAACGAAATTATCGTTTTATAATTCCAGTTTTTTTAATTGTTACAAGATATCATTAAAGAAAGGTTTTTCAGAAAAATCGTGTAATTGTATCTGTACGAAAGAAAGCATTGCAATTAAGAAAAATATAAAAATATATCCAACATTACTTCCGGCTTTCGGAGCCATTTTTCTTGAAACTAATGTTAAGTTCGGTTACATTTATGTTTTAAAATGTGCCTCCAATATATATTTTCATCGCTGTGGAAATTTCTGGGCATTTTAATTTAAAAAAACTAGCGTTTTAAATTTAACTGGCATAAATTTTTATCAGCATGAAAAAATTTTATTGTCTACAGATAAATGCCGAGACATAAATAATTTTCTTATATACAGGTATTAAATCTTCTTTCTGTGAGACTAGATATTCAAAATTACGAATTACTTTAGTTTGAGTTATTAAAAAAGAGCATTAAAGTTGAAATATTAAAGAATTCCTCCCGTTGCTACTTTAAAAATTGACAAACATCGTAAAATTAAAGATCGGTAATTTGCGCGATCGATAATCTACTAATGATGAGAGACTAATAATTGTTGCTGTGACGACGATTATTGACTAAAATCGTTCCTTCGCTTGCCAAACATGCATTGCAAATCACCGAAATAATTACACGATGTAAATAATTTAATCTACGATCTACCCATGTCGAATTTTAATCTGTCACAAGATTAGATAAATAAAAATAACATCGTAACGATAGTCGTATGCAAATTTATACCGTAAATATTTTTAAACTTCTTAATTTTTGTCTTTATTGCCATAAAAATAATTATGCTTTCCCGCATTACTTTGTTTAAATCCACAAAACCATCAATGACAACGAGATATTCCCATTTTTCTTTATATTCTGCATACCGAGAGGATGTTTTTAAAATGGAAACTTTTATCTCACGCATTTTAAATGATATTCAGAAGATTCTTTTCATGCTTTAAACATTAAATACCATTTAATTTTTAAGATTAAATCCATAATATGCTTGTAACTTAAAAGATACACTCGAATATCTTAAAACTTATCATATAGGTATCCCATATCAATTTAACCGTTCATTATTAAAATAGAATAAGAAAAAAATATATATGTATATATTCTTACCCATTTTTAAATATTTAAGAATTTAAAAATATTTTATTTCATAAAATTAAATTGAATTATAGAAGTGTGCACAAACCACTGTTTGCCAAACACTTCGTTCCTTCCGGCTGTTAAAAGTTGCTTTCTACCATTTAGCCTAACTGCATTAAAGGCACAATAAGTATGCCCAACTCACCAAATGCATATATTCTTTTCCTCCAAACGCAAATTTTTAATGAACAATAGATATTTTTCTGTCAAAATAAATGCACCAAATTTTTTTAAGTGTTGAAATAATAGCAATATTTCTTTGTTGTTCTTTTAATGCACACAGGAAGATCTAAATTTAATTCACAAAGTGTTTATTTTTATTCTTTTGCTATTAAAAACAATAAATTTTATTCTAGTGCAATTTAATCGTTTTATTTTTAATAAAAAAATTTATCTAAAATAATACAAATCGTAAGATAAACGACGAATATAATACACAAAACAAAATATAATAATATTGCAGATTTATCTATTAGTTTGATTTTTGATAATTACATCATAATTAATATTATTTTTAAGGCTTATGTGCAAATTTGATATTCTAAAATATTTTTAATTGCATTTTACAATTTAAGTTAAAAATTGTTTTCGAGATTCAGCGTGTTTTACGTCATTTATGAGGGAAAAAAAATGGCTTACATAATTACTAAATAATTTGGAAATAGAAATATTGTAGACGGATAAATTTATTTGATTTTTGATAATTATATCATAATTAATGTTATTTTTATGGTTTATGTGCAAAATGACGTTCATAATTTTTTTTAATTGAATTTTATAATTTAAGTTAAAAATCGTTTTCGAAATACAGCGTATTTTACGTCATTTATGAGGGAAAAAAATGGCTTACATAACTACTAAATAATTTAGAAACAGAAATATTTTGAAATATATACATATTTTAAAAATATTTTGAAATATATACATATTATGTTATAAAAGAAAATATAAAATAATGGAATTTTGCCCGGTTGAAAAATAACATAAATATATCAGAAAAATCGTTTTCGAGATACAGCGTATTTTACGTCATTTATGAGGGAAAAAAATGGCTTACATAACTACTAAATAATTTAGAAACCGAAATATTTTGAAATATATACATATTTTGTTATAAAAGAAAATATAAAATAATGGAATTTTGCCCGGTTGAAAAATAACATAAATATGCTCTATTGATTTCGGAAATATAAAAATGGTTTCTTTATTTCCAAGATGCACTACTCGGCGGAATCAAAAGTTTTATTGAGTATTATATTATAAATTTTATCGTTGTTTAGATATTTTATAAAAATATAAATAACTGAAAACATGAATTATAATCAATTTAACAAGGATCATCTAAAAAATTCTGCTTTAGATTGTTTGCATCAATTGATAAGCGACAGGATAGAATGGATAGATTAGCATGATTTTGATAAGAAAAATAATGAAGATAGAGTTTTAATATATACAGGGTATATAATCTACTGATCTTTATAAGTCATTGTATTTACTCTAATAAACTTTATTGTAAGTTAGCATCAGGACTTTAATAATCCTCGGTAGAATATCACTAATTGAAAAATTATGTTTAAAGTTTAAACGGAAACTTGTTTAATCAAAATTTACATTCTTGCTTTATTAGCATTTATCCATTTGGGAAAATTATTTCCTTATCTTTAAGTAGACATACATGTATGCCAAGAATTTAAATACTGTATGCTCTTGAATATTGATGAAGGAATCAGAGGAATAATAAATGTTACCAACAGATTCTAAATATATATTTTTTTTCTATTCGTTTTATATACGAAATTAATTTTAAATAAAATTTATTCTTCAATATTCATAACATTAATTATTAATGTTGTGCTGAATATTATCTAATATTATCTCTTGGATTTTTGTTTATGTAACTGAATATTATGATAACTTTTTTAATAATATTTTATCTTAAAGAACTTATTTTAATACATTATTTTGGCGAAAAAATTTCAATATCTGATTCTAAAAATTGAACTGGAATATATATATATATATAGGCCCTATATATACAAAATATATATTTAGAACTAAATATATTTTAAGCTTTCCATATTTTAAGAAGATTCCATTTAAAGTTTTCTACCTTTTCGAACTGCATACAGCATTTATGGTCAGCAATATAAAAAGTTACGCTTTTTCTAAAAGATCTGTTTTGAGTGGCTATGAAAAATCTTTATTCCTTTGGTACTGTAAACATCAGTTTCGAATTATATCCATTTTACTCTAACTCGTCGATATGCCGATATAAAAAATGCATTTATTTTGTTATCTTGCTGACAGGTAGGGCAGTGCCGCATTTATATAGAATATATATAAACTAGACAAGTTTCAGTTTAGGGCATTGCAATATAAGGAGCCTCATGCCTCAAAAGAAATATTAAATGAATTTGAAGAGCCTATTAAATGTTTCATCTTAGGGGCCATCATGTATTAACAATCTGTTCTGTTCGTACTTGTTTAAACATGTAATAAAACATATTTAAACAAGTTTAAACATGCTAAAGTATGTTATAAACATGTTATAACATGTACTTAACGACCAAGTGTTATATCTTTCTCGCTTACTGTTTACGAAACATGTTTATAACACGTTTAAACATGTTATAAACATATTTATAACATGTTTAACATCGCTTACTGTTTATAAAACACGTTTAAATATGTTAAATGTGTTTTATAAACAATGTTTTATAAACACTTATAGCACTCGGTAGTTATGAAATTTATTGCCTGCTCAAAAATTTATATAAAGTTTAAAATCCATTAAAACATCTACAAAATTAATTACCATTAGTGAACCTAATATTCAATGAGAATGCAGTAAGAATATCGTTTATTTCGTTCTCGATTGAAATAAGATAATTAATTCAATAAAGAAAAAGTGCGAGAAAGATAACATATGTATAAAAAGTAATACTATGGTTCTCTACTTTTCTGTTCAAATAATAATAAAAGCGATATTTACAGCAATCATACCGTTCCACTTACGTGATAGAACATCAATAACAGAGTTGTATAAATCTGACTTCAAGTGCAAATAGAAGAAATGTGATTGAAAGAAGATGGCGACCATAAAATAGATAAGTTGTGACCCATTATAGAAAGAATATGACGATTGTAGAACTCATATACGAAGGACTCTTATCAGAAAATAAACCGTACTAAATGCTTAATATTTATTAAATCAAGAAAAAATATATTAAAGTGCCCAGATTTTTTGAGCTTCAATCCGTGACCTCTAGATATTGGAGGAGTAGGGGTATAGAATGTGGGTTGGAAAAATAAAAAAAAAAATTAAAAAAACAACGAAAAAGTAAATTATTAAAAAATTTGCAAAAAGAAAGCAGGAAGAGATGAAGAAACAATATTATTTTAATATTATTTTTATTACTTTTTTCTTCATAGTGTTTCATCCACATTAGTTATACTAGGGTAACCATATTCTAAGTATAGTAAAAGTTGAGAAGGAGAATTCTTCAGAAGCTAATTTAAAAAAAATTAAATCTAGTTAATCTTTTTTTTAACTTTTATATTTATAAGCAAAAAACGGGACAATCCGGGATATATCCTGGACATTTTCTCAAGCCGGGACAAAGAGTCAAAAACCAAGACTGTCCTGGCTAATCCGGGATGTCTGGTCACTTTATATTAAGGAACATTCATTGATTCGTTGTAAGTTAATCTGTGGGCAATTCTGCATTGATTAATCATAATTATAGTATAGAAATTATATAGATAACATTTTGTCCTACAATTACAATAGGACTCTTATTTTTTAAAATATTGTTTAATTAATTTGTATATCTTTGGCATTTTCTACTTATAAATTCATGCATTACACTCGCAGTTAATTGACTTGGCATTGTTGGGATATTTATATGAAACTGTATATTACGAAATTTACAAAGAAAAGAAATCAAAATATATTCCCTTATTTGTACAAAAATTTCCATTTTTAATTAAAGTTCAGATTTATTATATTGGTACGAGATTCATAACTTTTCACTGGCTTATTCTGAAATGACAGTTATTTTATGGCCGTCATAAATATTTTATATTGCGAAATACATTATAAATCTTCTACCTTGATTATTTAAAAATATCAAATATTATATAAATCAAAAATTTGTATAGCAAATAAAATATAAAATAATTCTGTTAGTTAATGACAAACGGCCGTTTCTGTCTATAAAAGCTGACATTCTTGAATTGAGGTGGCTGTAAATTTCCATTAAACACCGAATAACAACAAATTTATCATGAATAGAAAATTCTCAATAATTAATAATTGAAATTTAAATAATTTAATTTAAATAATTGAAATTTTCCAGTAAATTTCTAGACGTAGAAACTTACTGGAAAAGTTTTCTCTTTAAACACAATAATTATTGATCAGTGCAGTTTCTATAAGAGAAAATGAATCTCATTTGGAATTAATTTCTTTTCCAAAGTTCCTTCACTGTTCGAAGTAATCCCCAAAATACGGAATTGATTTCTATTTAAAGAAAAATCCGAGAAAATTTATGATAAGTTAGATTTTTCTGGCACTTTGATTGATTTAGTAATGCTGCGATAACATCGTTCTTCGATCCTAATTTTTTTTTTTTAATCAGCGATTTTTATATTAATTTATAATAGTGTCATAATGAAAATATATTGTCGTTTAATTAAAATCGATCGAAATATTTTTCTTTCTACCACTTCTACTACAGAATACCTTATTAAAAATAAAAATAAAAAATGTCTAATTTTTATAATGATATCGATTGCTATATAAAATGTTTAGTTTTGCATGAGAGTTTAATTTGAATTTTAAAGTTTCGGATATATTTTTCTCTCTTATTAATTTATACTCAAAAAAGAAATAACTTTTATGCATTAATTTTTAAATGTACTCTTTTATTTACACCATCTTTTAATAGAGAGAGAGAGAGAGAGAGAGAAATTAAAAAAGATTCCTCACATTTAGCCGTATTAAATTGGTTAATTAAGTTAGAATGCCATCACCTAGATTATTCTTTTTTTTTTTTCTTAAACAAAAACTCACAAAAGAGATAATTAGTCCAAAAAATAATTCCTCGGTTTATATAATTATTTTTTCATTAAAAATAATGAAAAAAAAAAAATTGAAGTTTTAATTAGAGTGTTTTAAGAGATGTCATCATTCTGTTAGGAATATTTTTATTGTTTTCAACATAATAATATTCGTAATGTTTATTTGTCGCCATTTTTGATATTTTTAAAAATTCTCAAGTTATGGTACGAAGTGAAGAGTCTAGTACTTCAGTATAAATTGGATATTATTCTGTTGATATTCCTGAAAATGTCTAAAGTAAGAATTTGTGTTGCAGGACAAAAACAGATGTTATTTTAACGAAAGTGACACTTGTCTTTTGTATACCGATATTCAATTAGTATTCACGGAATTAAGAATAAGCCAAGAAAGAAGACGTAGAAGAAAAAAAGAAGAACAAGAAAAGGAAAAATTTACTACTACAGAATACGGAAGCAGCAGCAGCAGCAGTAGTCGCATACATATTGAAAGATGCAGTCATAAACTGCAACATTGCTCTGTGTGTTATTTTTACATATTCTGACTAAAATTTAATAACGCAAAGTTTATCTGCAGAAGAGAAACGGCGCAATATTTGTTGTCATCCATCAAAATGTGCCAAGGACGTGAATAGAGAAGTCATTTCAACATCCCGCATGTCATAATCAAAGTGTTGTCAAAAGTTGGAAATAAATGAATTCTCTTTGTAACTTGACAAGGAATTCATAGATTTATGTCTGACCAAATCATTTATGTGTCGTTTCTATGAGAGTCAAAATCAATTGAATCAGAAATGAAGCTTTATCTAGAATTTAGGCAACGTTCCCCCACCTTTTTTATTATTATATTACGTCCGATTTGCTTGAAATGTTTCAAATTTAATTTCGGCACGAATCTTTTTTTTTCCTACTTGTTCTTCTTCCTCTCTTGGGATTCATTCCTTTATTAATCCATGAGATTTTAGAACGAAATATATGGATGCATGAACATTAATTAAAGTTTTTCGGTATCTCTGTGGAGTTTCACACTACTACTATGTAACAGACTGATGCTTACAAGTATCGGATCCTAGAAACACTCCTCTCTCATTAATTATTACTACTAGAATATTTTTCATTCCTGCAAAACCTTTTCTTATCCTGACATTTTGGAGAATCTAATCAAGTTTACCTCGTCTCTTAGCAATCGAAATTAAATTTTTCTGGACCTTTAATTAAGACCAAGAAAATTCTTTAAAGATGTTTACTCAAAATATTTACTTTAATTTTTGCGGTTTCAAAAATCGATTTTTCATAACAAATTTTTAAACAACGGATTTTCTCAAAACAAGTTTAGCTACTAATACGGAAATTATGGATCAGTTTATACAAAATGATCCAAATTTTGATAGAAGTCTAGATGAAGTGTCATGGGATGTGATATTTGGCTATCGACAATTGCTGGCTGAATGAAAGAGGAAAAGGCAAACGATGTTAGATGACTTTTTAATTAACGAAAAAGCAAAAAGTGTCAAATGAGGAAGAACCTTCCTCATCACCGACATAAATAAATAATTTATTAATTATTCGAATATTTTTGATTTTCATGAATGATTTATGAATACAAATCGATTTTAGCCATAAAAAAATGCTTATAATTAATGTAATACGATAGTAATAATACATGTTACAAAATAAAATAAAAAATGATACGTATATATTTTTATTCACTGTCCCGTTTCACCTATCCCATTGTTTACGTGTTAAGATAACCTCGTTTAACGCTGTTTCATTTAGCGCTTAGTTTTGTTGGAACGTATCCCCGCTTTAAACGTGATCTTACTGTATTATTATTTTTTAACAGTTTTTAGTGATTTCTTTCTCAGTACTTCAACTGTCCTTTTGTTGTTTTATTTTTCTGTTATATGGATGCCATAATTTTGGAAGCCTGTTTAGACCAAGTTAATAGCCTTTTAGGCTTTCTCCATGTGAATAGGAGTTCACTTTTTGAATAATAAAGATTATATGTCACAGGGGGCATCGGGATTTTAGAGATGCTTAGGTGGGGCATGGCCAAAAAAAAATATTGGGAACCACTGATTTACCCGAATTCATTTTTAAAAAATAGTGTCGCTACAGTGAGTAGGTGCAAAATATCTGTCGACGACACCGAAAGTTTTTAGGAATCCCAGAAGACCACAACCGGTCGGACGATTCGAGAAATCGCTTCAGATTTGCCCACACACAGTCAGATAATACAATTTCGTCTCTGACGATGGATCTAATAACAAATCTCTCCGTGTGTGGCGGCCTTTAAAAGTTTGAATAAAAAGTATAGCTTAAATTCGAAGTAATACGGTATATTTGCAAAAACCAAAGCTAGAAAAATATTTTAATTATTATTATTTTTTTATTTAAATTTAAACGGATTTATTTTTATAATTTTTAATATAAATATATGTACGCTAATATTGTGTTATTTTTATTTTATTAAAATCAGTTATTATAGAAATGTTGACATTTATTTTCAATAAACTTTAAAAAAAACGTATGAATTTGATTAACTGTTCTTTTGGAGCCTCAATGATGTTGCGCCTAGGGCTTCCAAAAGTATAAATGCGGCCCTACTCACCTGCTTCTCTGATTCTTTTAGTCGATCAGTCATCTATTTTTAATAAACGTTGTTCTTTTGGAGCCTCATAATGATGTTGCGCCTAGGGCTTCCAAAAGTATAAATGCGGTCCTACTCACCTGCTTCTCTGATTCTTTTAGTCGATCAGTCATCTATTTTTAATAAACGATTTTTAACAACTTTTTGTTTTCTTTATAGCGCCATCTGTTGTTTGTTTGTTAAGTAACGATTTTTATTATTGCGTAACCTCAAGAATTGCAATCCTAATAACAAATCTCTCCGTGTGTGGCGGCCTTTAAAAGTTTGAATAAAAAGTATAGCTTAAATTCGAAGTAATACGGTATATTTGCAAAAACCAAAGCTAGAAAAATATTTTAATTATTATTATTTTTTTATTTAAATTTAAACGGATTTATTTTTATAATTTTTAATATAAATATATGTACGCTAATATTGTGTTATTTTTATTTTATTAAAATCAGTTATTATAGAAATGTTGACATTTATTTTCAATAAACTTTAAAAAAACGTATGAATTTGATTAACTGTTCTTTTGGAGCCTCATAATGATGTTGCGCCTAGGGCTTCCAAAAGTATAAATGCGGCCCTATTCACCTGCTTCTCTGATTTTTAATAAACGATTTTTAACAACTTTTTGTTTTCTTTATAGCGCCATCTGTTGTTTGTTTGCTAAGTAACGATTTTTTATTATTGCGTAACCTCAAGAATTGCAATCGATTGGATGTGCCTGTTCTGACGTAACTGATAACCAATAGCATGAAAGAAATTCAAATTTGCGCGTAAAACTCGTATATGATGGAACAGTTTAAACAGCAGTTAAAAGTAAGTACAGTAATTGCTATTATTTTTATATATGACCGAATAATGATGTTTTTGATAAATCTGCAGAGAAATGCTGTTCTATAAAATAATGATAACTTTCCATAATTCTTTTAAAATAGTATAATTTAAATGTTTACAAAATAGCAACCAATTTAGTACTGCTGATTGAGTTGAAGCAAAAAAAGCTCCAGAAGTACTAAAAGTTTAGACTAGCGAAGGACAAGAATACATGCATCGAAAAATGTTGCAAACAGAATAAATTTCCAAACAAAAATACCTCTCTCTCTAGTCACTAGTGCAGTCAATGAAATAAAAGTATTTTCACCACGTAGTGTTTAAATCGGTGCGCGCCACCATCTTGAATTCTGTACAATTGTTACGATAGCTGGATGAATCATACGAAGTGAGATGACAGTTCTCGTTTGCAAAATCTCGGAAACGTTAAATACCACTATACTTCTGTCTGATGTATTTCCAAGATTTCGTATTTTAATCATCAGTTGTCTGAATCTATCTTGTCCACAGATGTAATCTTGTCTATTCAGATTTTTTTTGAAGATGGCGGCGCGCTCCGATTTAGGTACTACGTGCGAAGAAATATTTTAATTTCATCGTCCATTTTCTCGATGCCTGCGCCAGAGAGATATGGTTCTTTTGAAAAATTTATTCAGCTTATCATAATTTTTCGATCGGTCATGTTATTTTTTGTGTCCTCTGTATTCTGGACAGAGATGATTAGGAATCAGTTCTGTAATGTTATTGAAATATAAATTTTTGTAAGCTTTTTCTCGAATTATTTTAATACAACAGAACAATCGATTCTCTCTCTCTTATCTATCCCATGGAAGCAAATATAAAAATGTCACACTGATAATCTATCACAACTTTAGACTGTTTTTTCTTATAGAAATTATTACTAAAATCAGTTTGTTCGTGTTGTTTTCCAAACGAACGAAAAATTCTAAAATTATTTTGATTTATTTAGCACATTATTTTTGATACAATTACCATATAAAATAGCATCAAAACAATAAAACTTACACCATACCAATAATTTAAAACACGTGTTAGATATCATTTGGGTATCTCAAATTCTTCCATAATTTATTAAATGTATAAATTCTCCCATAATTTATTAAATAATATGGAAACTTTCCAAAATATTTCAAGTTGATAAATTATGCATAGTATTGTTTGCATCAATGATATATAACTTATTATTTTCAGGGGAGACTAGGAATAATTATGACACTTTATAATTATTTCATGCTATGAAAATTTCAATTTCAGAATAATAAATATGTCATTGTAAAGATCATTTATTAATCTCTTCACTAATTCAAAACAAATTTTATTTGATTAAAATTATTAATTTTAAAAAATATATTTTGAGCCATGTCAAATGTTACATTCAATGATGTTATTCAATCAGTTGTTAATTTTTTAATGTTCTTAGAATAATAATAACAGAATTATATAATCTTCTACAATTCTTACTTAACGTAAATAAAAATATTTTGTAAATTTCTTCAAGACCTCTATATAATTCTGTTATTATTATTCTATCTTCTACAATTCTTACTTAACGTAAATAAAAATATTTTGTAAATTTCTTCAAGACCTACCAACATCAAATTTAAGCAAACCGGTTGTTAAATAATTTGAATATCACCACTGATTAAATCTACCTCTCTATTTGGATAAGTTATAACATCTATGAGGTAGATTGCAACACTATAAAATTTCAATGAAATATAGCCTTTCTCCAAGTTTTTATGCTCAAATTTTAGAATATAGTTATAATAAGTTTCAATTTAATCCTTTGCTGAATAATCAGAATCACAGTTCTAATAAACATTAAAAGAATTACCAGCTTCGTCAGATCCTTTCTTACATAATGCATTTTCTACATCCTATTTTCTCCCACTATTGCTGTTACAATCTTCATTACACACAAAATAAAAATATTTTTCTTATCTGAACTACTACTGCTTGGATATTTGATATTTGTGCAAACTAGCACCCAGCTATTATTTGTTTACAATTTAAATAATTTACAAGATGCCTTTCTCTGGAATATGACTGCATGGTGCAAGGAAATGCAATTTAGAAAGAATGCAAAAATATCAATTGCATATGCAATTAATGCATATGTATATAATTGTTGTGCTTAATAACTGGCTTTCAAAATTCTTGAAAATTTAACAAATGGCTCATGTGAGCTGCCTTCAGCACACCACTATTTAAGATCAATAAACAATTTATTTATGTAACTATAAACAACTGAGTTCTGCTGCTTCTAATAACTCAAGAAAATGAGTTCGGTTGGTTGGTTAATTAGATTACGCCGCCATATCCTCTTGGGATATACTGTATCTGGCGGCGGCCACTTGTAGAGCCCATCACAGGCTGGCCAACACCCGTGA